>VURO01001928.1:2266-13857 GCA_015108175.1 Pelvicachromis taeniatus
AAAAAAAAAAAAATTTTTTTAATAATAAAAAAAAAATATAAAAAATTAAAAAAAATATAATATAAATAAATAAAATAAAACAGTCAGTTTAAAGGTGCTGTGTGTGGTACTGTATTTTAAAAAACTGTACTGTGTTTAAAACCTTTAACATTACATAACAAAATCATGTTTTTGTGACTAGAACATGTTTTTAAAGAACGGGAAGTAAGAGAGCTGAATGGTACTTTTGTAAAACCAGTTTGTTCCACTGGTTTGTTCAGTGTAAACTTTATTAACCAGGCCAGCACACATTCTTATTTATTTATGCCAAATAAATCCCAAAAGTTAACAACACAGTAGGTCACATCGGAAATGTCTCAAGGAAAACGGGAGTGATGATAGCCTCATTTTAATTCTGCTGTAGTACCTGCAAAACAAAGTTTTTAAACCTTCCTTAAAAAATAATAAAACTGATTATTTTATTCTTACACTTATTCACATCCCTCACCTGCCTATTGTTACTATTGAAAAGCCACTGTGGAGATCAGGGGTACTGCCTGTTTATCTGTGACGAGTCTTGGTTTCATGTATTAATTTTCAACAGCAACTAATTTGATCTTTTCCTCACAGGCAGACAGTCAATTTGCCATCATGTTACACCATGGGGTGAAAATCTCCATTAATATTTTGGTAAACTATCAAAATTATGACTTCAGGTCCAAGGCTAATTTTCCTCAGCAGGTACGCTCAAGCGATTTTGTCAAAATGTTGATGCAGGGCTGCAGGAAAGACCACTTAAGACGGTGACCTCACCACACTGGACGTCCATTATGATCACAGTCATTCGGTGTCCACGGGCACAATTATAAAAAAGAGGGAAAAAAGGAGTGTGTGACATTTCACCATTTCATGTGGATTTGAATGTTGATCTGAACAAATGATAGCTTTGTAGTTATTATGAAGGTAATTATTAAAGCATTTTGACTGTAAAAAAGTGTCAATTATCTTGTAAATCCCTGAGTTTCTCTGTTTTCTCTGTTTTCTGGGAAAGAGACTGAACCTCCTGTGTCTTCCTAAAGATGGCCTTGCTATTACATATGAATGGCATCATGGCATAATGGATATCAACATAAAATATGTAGAGTATTCCTTAATGACAGTTGGCTTTCCAGTCTTTACTGACAGCAAAGTTTGTTCTAATGCAGTGTGCTCCTGTGTGGCCCCTGTGTGGCACACTGGCACAAGTGTGATTAGTTTCCTCCAACATTTTAAGTCTTCTTTTGAAAAGTGTCTATATTAATTCAAGCACCTTTTAAAGATCAGGTAATTCTCAATACCTGATAGAAAATAGAAGAAACAGTGTAAAAAGCTCAGTCATTTAACTGCGTGTGAACTCAAAAGGGACCACTTGAATATAAAATGCCTTGAGTTCCAATATAATATTTTTTGTGCACAAAGCCAAACACATCTATTTTTTTTATCTCACAGTACAACTATAGGTAACCTGTTTCCATGGCTACACAGGTGTAAAAACAAAAGTGCCCCCTTTGTTACTCTCACATTGTATTTGTAGGTTCCCTGTCTTTAGTCAAATTTATGTTGGTTTTAAGCCAGGCTAAATCAGCCCTAGAGCTCTCTATGGCATGTGAGGGCCCTGTTTAAGGATGAGTGCTTCTTAATTGATCATAGAAACAGGTCCTGCTATCGTGGTGCTGGGGTGGATTTTCTCCCATAATGAGTATTCTGCAGTGTCTGTAACCTGCTGGGGAGACCAGACATCATTTACAGTCAGGGCAAACCAGCGACAGCCACTCTGTTGCCAAAAGCACCGTCCATTTAATAGAGACAAGCCAGAGAGAGGGCAACCTGCATACCACCACACAGCCAGCTCTGCACTGCAGAGCCCTGCAAACAAGTTGGAGGGTGTGTTACTAATGCCCATTTACTTGCAATGATTATTTTTTTTATTGTTTTAGCTTTGAAGGGCTCAAACTCTTTAAGAAGAAGTAAGTGTCCTTTATTGAATGAAATCAAAGTCAAACCCATCTAGTAAAACATAGTAATGGAAAATGTGTTATAGCTACTGGGTCAGCATCAGTAACTAAAATAAATGCTTTAGTAATGTTTTCTTATTTTGGTTTCATGAGGTTTAGTTTTATTTAACTATACTAGTCTGACATGTTATTTAGTCTGTTTATCAGAAATAAAGGACATCTATCCATTTTGAATTTGTTTCTGTGCCTCGCAATGTTGAACCTTCCTTGTGTCTGAGAGCAGCTGTGCATAGTGTTTGTAAGCATGCTGTACAACATACTTTACATTTTACAGTGGAATTGTGCTACTATGATGCTATAATATGTTGTTATGGCTGCTTGTCTAAGCCACTTCCTTCGTTAAAGTAAACAAGTGTTATAACCGTAGAAACACAATTACCGTATATCCTCCATTAGTATCCCCGGGCGTTTATTAAAAAAATTATTCAGCCAGCCCGGCGTTTAAAAGAGACTGGCGGTTGTTGGAGACCGGCTCTTATTCCCTTCTCAGACAGAATTGTCACGGAAGTGAGAGGGAAAGAGGACCCAGGCGCGGTTTTTAGACTGAGGTGAGGTGCGTTTACTTACAGTGCTCCAAAACGTATCCCAACAGTTCACAAATAATGCAGTTCCCGATTGTGCTCCTTCTTTGCTCCCAAGTGTCTCCTTGTCTGTGGTAGCCCAGTGCACAAGTGGTGCTCCCTGAAACTTCTCTCCGCCCGACTCTCCAGGAGAGGACATAAAAGAGCAGAAAATCACACTTAGCAGGTTCACTAGCCGACAGTTCCAGTTCAGTGTAATAATCCCACTTTGATGGTCGCTGCATCCAGCTTAAATGCTGCTGGTCGTAGATGATGGCTGATTGGAAACAGCTGGCTGAGTGATGAGACACGGGAGGACCGACAACAGCGCAGAGGGTTTTTTTTTCTTTTTTTTTGAGCGAAGTTCCAGTCACACTCCATACCAGTTGGTGGCGGTAATGCACCATTCAGTTGTTTGCCAACAGCCAATAAAATTTCAAAAGAAGAAGACAGTGCAGAGGGACTTCCGGGTTGAAGGTCGCCCGGCTGCTATTGGAGACCAGCGTCTATTTGTCGTGACATGTTTTCAAACCGCTGTTTATAAGAAACGGGCGTCAATGAGAGACAGGTCATTATTTGAAGATATATGGTATTATACATATGGTTTCATGATTGGCTTTATAATTGCCTTTTAAAATATCGTGTATAAAATTACATGCACCTAAAAAACACACCCATCATTAATAAAAATATTCACCAAGTGCGTCTACTAAATGTAGTAAACTCATAATTATACAAGTGACAGAAGAGAGAGCACAGGCAAACAGTGTCAGTATCAATATTAAAAAATATCATGCTGAAAATGTTAAAGTCAATGTGAAAAAAAGCATTTTATAGTACTTATTATTGTTTAAAAAGAATGTGTAACTGGCCCTCCATGGAAAAAAAAGGAAAAAATTCAAGTTTGAGAAAATTGAAATCAAAGCACAAAGTCAGGTGCAGCTGTAATTGGATGTCTAGTCCACGCCAAGAGGAGGTTGGGGTCGATGACGTGTCATAAAAACACTGGGCTTTAAGACAGAATACTGTTGTTCATTTCTTCTTTCCATTTCAATTTCAAATGCAAGCAGTATTCCCAGACCGCTCTCATTCCCAACGCGACGCGTAACACACCGATGATATGTCACGTCCCGAGGCGTCCGACAGGAACGCGTCTGCGTCCCTATGATACGTGGCGGATCGTGGATGGACTCCACTAGAATGACGCTCCCAGCAGAGACACACGTTCCAGCCATGTATTCTAACCCTTATAACCTTATCCCTAACCTTAACCACACCTTTACACCTCTACATCACTACTGCTTTCCTACGCTGCCAATCTCAATACTGTCATCATTACTGTCCAATCCTCTTCTTGCCCACCTTCTTTGGGTGAATCAGCCTCTGCTTAAATCTGTGCTCTCTGTGACTCTCCCTTTCAGACTGTATTTCGTGCAACCCACCTCCTCCCCATTTCCCCCATCCAAACCTCAGTCAGAGCTCCATCCAAACCACAGTCTTCAGCTACACCATCACGAGCATCTAGACTCCGGTGGGCTCCGTCTTAAATCCTATCACCACTGGGATTCCGTTCTGCCATGATGGGCCATCGGATTCTAAATTGTTCTATCAATAAATCATGTTCAATTTCTCTAAAAGATCTCTCCTTATTGAACCGTCATTCCATCCACAATGTGTCCTTTCTATCAGTGTATTGGGCTTTGGTGTACCTTCCAAACTGTTAGAAAAGAACAGCTACGTCATGTCAACTGTGCATTACTGTTCGACGTCTTTGAAGTGAGATATTTTAACCGAAAACAATATTTACTGAAACCTAACCAAGTAGTTTTAGAGAGAGAGCAAAAATACAGCACTTAAATGAAAAATTATTTAGCTATTTCTGCAAACATGGACCCGCACCCCCCACCCCATCCCCAATTTAACATAAGGAAACCCTGGCTGCTCTGCTTTCAACCAGTTTTCCTGTGTCAGAAACTGAAGGGCAACGCGTGGTCAGCAAACATTTCCAACTAAATAAATTCTGCATAAAAAAGCGCCATCTGTTTAAAAGTGTGAGATCAGGGTGAAACTCATTTCCTCCATGTAGCCCCTCAGTGTTTTGGCTTGGCGCTTGGCCAAGAAATCCAAAGGTACAACAAGGTGAATGGCTTGACCTGCTGACTACCTTTAGTTCCTTATTTCTTTATTTCCCAGATTGTTTCTCTAATATCCGTGTGGAGTTTCAGGGTTGTGGCCCGATGCAGTGGCTGCCAATCTTGTAAGAGCACCAGATCAGTTGCCTGAAGCACAAAAAGTCTGCGGCTCCAGTTACTGATTGGAAATGTCACAGAAAGCCCTCTATATTAGAAAAGGCCAGTATCAAAGTTTTCTGCTCACAAATCACCCAAATTCACTTTCTACAGGAAACAATGAGATCTGTTTTCCCTCCCTGTAATCTTTTAAGTGCATTTTGGATAAAATCCCAAGTTATTTCATTGGTCTTGTTTACAGCTGACAGAAGAAAGACTGTTCCTTTAAATGGGAATTAACAGAATTCACCACATGAAGAAGCCATGTGACAGAATTGTTTTCTATTATTTTTGGGGTGTTAATGAGAAAAGCAGCGAGCAGCAGTCAAAAAACAAAAAGAAAAAAAAATGCCTTGTAACCTTTGATAGCAACACAGACTGTAAAGCAGACTGTAAAGAGTGTGGATAGTAAAAATGTTTGACACAAAGATAAATAAAAAAAATCTAATTCCAGCAGCAGTGTCTGTGCAGTTCTATCAATACTCACAGTGAGACGCCTCTATTTAATCTGACTTTCCCCATTTACCACACAACTACCATAATAATTACGCCACCACTTTAAAATGCTATGTTTGATTCATTAGCTTACTTGCGGGTGGCTGAAGAGTTCCTGCATGTGTGAGGCTTTGACTTTCATTGACAGTAACCGTGTTTTCCCTCATGCTGAAAGACAAGGATCTCTCTAGTGTAACCTCATCGTCTGATCTGGATTAAGGGAATTATAATTTCTGCCCATGTCTCCCTGTGCTACTCACGAGTTCCAGTTGCTTAAAGTAGGCTTTTCATAAACTTTTTTATCTTAAAATTCATGGAGGATGGAACGTGTTCTGTACAGATCTAATATACGCTGCTTGCCCTCTTACAGCAATAATATAACACTGAATAATTCCAACAAAATCATCTAATCTGATTATCTTAAATTTATTCCCTCAAAGTCATTTCCCCCCTCTTTTAAATATCCTCTGACATGGTTGACATCTGCATCATCATCCCTTTGAGATGTGGCACTTGATATAAAATGGGCCACTCTGCTACTTGGAGATCGCCTGGACCTCAGTGGGAGGGCCAGCAGTATTATTTTTAGAGACCTTTTTAATTCTTTGTCCTTGCAATCTAAGCACAAAGAAGAAACTTGGATTCTAAGGAGCAACTTTATTCCTTTTTTTCTCCGTGTTGGCTGCAGGCTATTCTAAATATATTTTATTGATCTATAAGCCTTAACATTTGAGTATAATTCCAAAGCAGGGAGAACTGCAGTGTTGCACTTGTTAACCTTGTTTAAAATTTGCAAGTAAGCGTATGTACCCATTTAAATTATGTCTATAGATTTGTTCTTCACTTGCTTGCAAACTCTTTACCAATGAGTCAGCTTAAGGAATTAGACTAAAATTGTTTTTTTTTTCTTTTTTTCTCACAAGCATATGTTTAAGTAATTGAAAACAATCCACCACTGTGATTTCAGTCAGATCGCCCCCTGTCTTAATGATAGAGTTGTGATATTTATAAGTCTATTAACTGTGTTTTTCCATCCTACAGAGTACTCAAAGTGCCTAAAGTACACACAAATTAATGCAGTGCTATTTAACACTATATACTGTACAGCAATTATCTTATTTCACATCCTCCTTATTTGCTGCAACAGATGTGTTGCTGTATAGTGTGACTTATGTGCTTATCCACCGTTAATGTAGTTTGCTCTTCATTTGTAAAATGGGCCTCTCTGCTTCCAGTAGTTCTGTGCATGATTATGATTAGTCAGATGCTGACAATGCCACCCATTTCATTTAAATGTGCTCATAGCTTTCACGCTGTTAAGCACGTTTGTGCGACAGTAAGCCTGATTGTTAATGCTCCGGTATGTGAAGCCACATAAGAACACATTGCTGTGAATATGATGTGTGTGTATGATGGCATGTACTACAACACATGCAGTAAAGGCTTGCATTAATTAACCGTTATTGTGGACGGTCGCTTAGGACAGCACGCTACAAACAGAACTGAAGTAGTAATTGTGAAAATGTCAGCAAACATTTGCATTTTAGTTATTTAAACTCTGAATGATAGCAGGTAATAAATGGACTGATTCTTAGCGCTTTTCTACAACATGCCACATTCACACAAGCACTTACTCTAAACTGAGTGCTTCCTAACTACATTCGCACTCCTATGGATGCATCGGAGATGCCCGAGGATACTTGACGTGCAGACTGGAGGAGCCAGGGATCGAACCACTAATCTTCCGAGCAGTAGGTGACCTACGCTGCCTCCTGAGCTACAGCCAGCCAATAAGGGTAGCATATTCCTTTTACCTCTGCTTTGTATAATTATAGAAATAGAATAGACTCCATGTAGCCCTGTGAAAAACATCCTTACTCATTCCATTGAAATTAAGAGGGTAAGTAGCAGAAATGTGCTGCTAATCAAAGTCGCCTGATTAATTGAGTTTGAATGTGAGTTACACAATGCAACAATCTTCCCAGGGGGTGGACATCGCAGCAAATTCACTCCGAAAACAGTGCAATGCTCAGAAAACTAAAAACCAATAGCTACATCTCAGACTGTAATATGTAATGTGTTAAACAAGGCCTGTAAAGTTCATGACAGTGCAATTAGAAAACAACTAACCAAGTATGTCTTGCTTGGAAAGGTTGCTAGGAGAACGCCTCTTTTGTCATAAAACAACATGGCAGCGGGGTCAGGTTTGTTCCTGAACAAACCACATGACCTGAAGCAATGATTTAGAAAGTTGAGACCACAATGAAGATGTTTGGCAATACAAAACACCACATTTGGTGAAAAACCAGATGCACCAAATCATCCCAAACACCTCAGATCACTGTTGTGGAGGAGTAATGACCATCTTGTTCTGCAGCCAAACGAACTGGATGCCCTGTAGTCCTGAACTCCTCTGGATAAAGTATTCTGAAGTGAATGATGGGACTTTGCAAGAGGACAGTAATCCAGGCACACCAGCAAATCTAGAACAGAATGGCTGAAAAAGAAAAAAAAATTACGGTGTTACAATGGTCCAGTCAAAGTCCAGACATCAACCACATTGAAATGCTATAGTATGCAACCAAAGGCTGCAAACATCAATGACCTTAAACAATGTTATAAAAGGCAGTAGGCAAAAATTCCACCCCCAAAAAATTATTTAAAATTATTGATGCTAAAATGTGTTCTACAAGATAGTGAATCATATGGTGTACCCACTTTTCCACAGGACTGCTGGTAATGTTATGTCTGTTATTGGATGGCGATCATCATCGTTTGGGTGTTTCCACTCGGAAAAACATGAGTCGAAGAGTGAAGCTGGCTCATTCCACAGAGTGAAATCAATTAGCTAAAGAACAAAAAAATCTATGGTTGAGCGGAACTGCCATCACTGGCCGTAATTTATTAGGAGTTTTTCCAATAAGACCAATATGATAGTCATCTGTCCTTTAGTGAATTTGAAAATATCAATAACTGCAGCTTTTTACATGTAAATAATTTATATTCAAATGGTGATTGAGATTAATGTAGCAAGAGCTCATACAGTCCAGATTTTATGAAAAGGAAGACTAATTTCTGAGATTCTTCAACGTAAAGCATTGCCTTTTGCTGTTAAAGCATACACCATGGACGGGATTTAAGAAGAGAAAGCAGAAGACTCATCTCTAGCCACCAGGACAAAAAAAAAAGAATTAATATTCATGTTTTTTCTCCAAGCCATTAGCTCATGTGATTTCTACCCACATGCTTTAACAACTTCCCACCAACTGGACATGTTTCTATCTCTATAGGAATGTTACCTGTTCCAAATCACAAAGTGGGTGGTTGATAGCCGGAGCAGAGCCAGGTAATGTTGGCGTGCTAGCAGGATGTGTTGACGATTAGCACTTCTCCACCACGGTTTTACTACTGGATTAAATTGAGGCAATTTAATAAACAGAAAAAATGAGCAGCAGAAAGTAGATTAAATGACTCATAATTGTGTCTACGAGTCTAGAAAGTGTCCAATGTCATGTTTGTTTGCTTCTTCAGACAATATACAGACTGGGGACAAAGTCATATGTACATTTATTTTTTAAATGTTATTTACAGTTCTTCAGCTACTTGTTTTATACCCTGATGTGAGTGGGATGGGGCTGCAGGTGTTTCATGGGGTAAAACTGGCTTCAGACCAGGACGTCTGCCAGATCCTGCTGCATTATGACCTCCACAACTTCTATGACAGTTGGCTCAAGTTATTGGCAATGCTGCAACACAACATTTCCTGTGCAGTACTAAAGAAATCACTGGTGAACAGAGGTTAAACAGAGGGTGAAAAATGTTAGATTAGAGGTCCTAGGTATAGTTGAGTAACAATAACAACTTCAGTTATTACCGTTCTGTTCTTAGTCATAACTAAAACTGTACTAAACAGAAGGCGTCCAATATTAGAAGCTCCAGGATTTCTTAAAGGCCAGGTGTGAGGCTGAGACCACAGGTGTTTATAAGCCTAATGCGATGAACTTCTCATGAGAAACTCTTTGGAGGGCCGGTTTTAACAGTAATTAGAAAGTGAAAGCTTGTTCTATCATTCTAGTACCCATAAAGAATAACACTTCAGGTTACCACAGCATCCAGTAGCTAACAGCTATTCGGTTTGAAATTATTCAAAAGACACTAATGTTTTTGTACTTAAATAAGCAGATACAGAATGTAATGCCCTTTCATAAATGCACACAGCTGTCATGACACCACAGTCAGTGATGATTGTTTTTTAAAAACAATAACAGTAGCCTGTTAGCTGCATTGATTTGGGTGAACATTGTAGATACAGTAAACCTTAAACTTTCCATTTAAACAATGAAGAAATCTGTCATTGTCTCACCGTGACATCATTGCATTTTTACAATATTGCAAAACCTTGATTTCTTCAAAAGGTTGGAAATAATTACCCGGCAGTGCCAGTGATATAAGCCAGAGTTCAGTAGGCCTTTTTTTTTTTTTTGCAGACATACATTTTGATGCGTGACATGTAAATAATAAAAATGCCAAAATCCACTTTGCTTCATCAGCTGCTGCCTACTCATTTTCACACTGACTTAACTGGGGCACCTGCATAGAACAGAGCCACTGTCAATGTTATTAGTAACCACCTTATTTAAACCCATGAAAACACCAAGTGTCTGCTGTGAAGAAAAGAAGTAAACATTTTTAATGCACAACCACTCTTTGTGTTTCCACCAAGTAGACACATAAATGAATACTGTACACAGTGGTAACAGGGTCTACAAACCACGAAGCAAACAAGACTGACGCAGAACTTTTAACACCAAGAATGTGTCATTATTATTATTATTATTGTTATTCAATGAGAAGAATGATGTTCATTCCTGATTCATAAAGGAGACAAGGTGATGACGCAATGCATGTGATAAAGGCAGAGTACGTAGCACAGCATTCATTGTATTTTTGAATGCACAATTACATATAAATATAAAAGTACAGTTTTCACTCATTGTTTTCTGCTTGTGTCTGAATAATACGTGTGGATGAAGGCTTGTAGACTGGAGGGTCAACAGTCTTCTTCTGTTTCTAGTTCAAAATGAATTAAACTGATGAGATTTTAGACACTGGTAAGAAAGGCGTGTCACATTAGGGATATCAGTCAAATTTGCTGACATTAGCTGAAACATCATTATTAAAAATAAACTGCCATATTTAAATCTTGCCCCTGGCTGCAACAGTATATGTGGATTTTTTTAAGCTCATTGTTAAATGTTGTCTTACGCCAGTTTAGTGGTGACTGACAGAAAATCGCAGGTGTATCTAATGACATTATTGACATCTTTGTTTCATTTAGGTGTGCCTGTAAGCGCCAACAGTGAGCCAGCCGGCACAATACAGAGTTCTGGAACTGACACACTGAAGTGGAATACAGCCACCATCGTAAGTGTCATTTATTGCACCTGTGTTTTTCCAGCTTTCCAGTCAGCCAGTAAAAATAGCTCCCTAGATTTTGCTTGTTTCATTACGGCCAGTATGCCTGCTTTGTTCTGACAAGAGGTCCACACAATGACCAGATCCTCTTGACGAAGCTATTCAACCAAAAGGAGAATGTGATGTTACGCTGTATTGCCTATGATAGAGCCAGGTGTGCAGTGGAATTTTATGGCACCACTAACTTATTATAACAACATAAACCTGCACAAAAACTTTGGAATCGGTTGTCATATTACTCTTTGTGAGCATTCATTTCTCCTAAAAAAAAAAAATGTATATACAAATGATTTTTTAATCCATTTTTTCATGTACGTCATTGAAGTCTTAAATGGTTATGAAACCCTCACTGACAGTGAATATTGGGAAAACTGATCACTTTGTTGAGAACAGCACACCAAAATTAAGCATCATCAACTGCAGAAAGAATAATAAAACACAAAAGCTATTGTAAGAGTCTGTGATTTGTGCCAGCATGTCAGCTGTCCTCAGACTATATGGGTTGTGTGTCAGTAGATGTTAGCTAATGCTAACAACTGAGACAAACTCCGCCTACTTTGTGACATCATCTGTGACCATCCCAACTCGAGCTCCAAACTCGAACCCTATAACTTTTTTCTCTAATACGTTGAATCATCATTTACAAACTCCTATTTGTGTCTATTTATCTTTGTCTAAAATTGAAATTTGCTTGTTGATCTGAAACATTTAGGTGTGAGAAATATGCAAAAAACAAACAA
>VURO01001930.1:4753-16309 GCA_015108175.1 Pelvicachromis taeniatus
TCTGTAATATATATATATATAAAATATATAAAATATAATATATATATATATATATATATATATATATATATATATATATATATATATATATATATATATATATATATATATCAGAAAAATGCTGAAGTTGCTGTGTTTCCTCTCGGTTTTTTCTTTTCCTTAAACACGAAACTACTGATGTTGTGCAGTGTGCAGTATGAAACCATAAGTATAACACATAAAGATGATATACTGTATATTTTATTTAAAATGCTCGCCAGCATAAAGCCAATCACCCTTTTGAATTTAACCATGACCATTTCTTTTCTTCTTCAGAAGAAGATTGGATCAAGACAGTAAACTTTTTAATTACAGGCTGATAATTCATTGAGCCCTGCTTCTCTGCTAGGCTGTAAAAGATGGAGAGGGGAGGAGAAGATGGCTATAAAGAGAGAGAAAACAAGTGGGTGAGGGTGAGAATGTGAGACCGCCGGGAGCCGTGAGACTGATGATATCCACCGAGGCTTCTTGCCATGCTGGGATGTAAACAACGAGACAAAGGGGCCCTTTAATATCATCTGACATTAACATGAGTTTTGTATCAACACTGAATACTGATATGATTTAGAGGCCATATGTTTATATGAGGAATTAGAATGTACCCCCAGTAACAAAATGAAATCTGATTTCTTGTTGTGTCACAAAAAGTGGCCCATCGCATGAATCTCTTTGTCACTAAAACAAGTTTTCCCTGGAAACTGACAATAAACGCATCAAATTCATGTTTCCTGGACAAATACTTCCATGCATGCGAGCACTTGTTGAATTAAAACTTCACAGAGGATTATGGATCATTTTAGACTTTACAGCTAAATTAACCCATGAGAGAGACTGGCCTGCTGAGCAAATGGAAATTAGAAATATGAGTTACTCGGTAAAACGCCTGCTCAAACACGAGTGGAAAGACAAAATACAGCGCTCTTTCCAAGAGTTAGAAGAGACACCGTTCTCATGTCAGCAGCTGGTTTGCATTATGGACATCAAATGAGACAAAAACATCAGACTAGTCTAGAATTCAGAAAACATTAAAAAACTCAAGCACAACCTCACATTTGTGTTGTATATGTAAGAGGTCAATTAAAACTCTTCTTTAACAATCAAAACTTATTTAACGAGCTGCTGAAAGGAGCTGTACTTTGTTAGCCGAGTGTGGCTAACACTAGCAGCGCCATCAGCAGCAGTGCTAACAGCAGCAACGCTAACAGCAGCAATGCTAACAGCAGCAATGCTAGCAGCAGCAGTGCTATCAACAGCAGTGCTAATAGTAGCAATGCTAACAGCAGCAATGCTAACAGCTGCAGTGCTAACAGCATCTATTCTATATGGGTATTGTTTCTCGGCAGTCAGAAGTTTTAAAATCAGACAATATTAGAAAATTACTTTAATACGAAAGGAATCAAGACTAGAGGATGAATGTGGCATCAAAATGTAGGTAAAAAGGAGACTTTTCATATCCTTTAGACAGACAGATATTTCACACTGTCCTCGATCCTTTTCGCTGACGGCTTATGGACGGATATGACTGAAACCGAGGTTAAATTGATTAAAAATGACAACTTTTCCATCACAAACGCCTGCTTTATTGTCCTTCTGGATGCCAATGATGTTCAAAATTCACAAAGTGCACATCATATTTTATTCGGCAAGACTTCAAACTAGCGATTGAGCCAGGAAAAAAAAAGCCCATCAGAAAAGCGTTTACTGAGGTCACAGAGCAAGGGTGTTGAGGGCTGTTCTCTCATAGACGTCTATTAAACGAGTTGGGAAAATGTTCTGATAACAGCCGACAAAGACAAAGTTAAGCTTGTAGATCATATTCATCATCACCGCATTTAAACTTACCAACATTAGCTGTATCAGTGCGGAAAGTTGGTGGAGGAGTAAAGCTTCCTATCATTTAATGTGCTTTTAAGAACACCCATTCCCTGAGCTATTAGTCTGTCAAGGAAGAAAACATCAGGAAAGTGAAACATTCATCAGTTTGTACAAGGCTGAAACAAAACTTCCAAACTAGCTCGGCTTAAATGGATCTCTACACTTTGATGCACCTAATGTAGACTTCATTATGCCGTCGGCTCAGTTCAAAGGGAATATTTAGAAAAATACCGAAAATGCGAAGCTTTCTGTCAGACCCCAGATCCTGAGATAGCAGATGATGATAGATGTTGCCAGTTTAGAAAGTCCTGTAGTGCCTCCGGTCACCTGTTGTTTATCTTTTCAAAATTAGGTACAAAGTCAGAAATGCTCTTAATGCAGCTGAGCAGCAGGAGACATAAACCCAGTTTAACAAAGCAATTCTGGCCACAAAGCAAAGAGATTTTTTCTTCGTCTGTGAGATTTCACTTTAACAATCCTCTTCCTCATCTGGATGGCAGCTCTATTCTGTTACGAAGAAAAGCCGACAGACTTATTAACATGCTGCCTCCATCACATTGAAATTAAACATTCAATGCAGAAAAAAGTTTCTTTTTTATGTTACAGCTTTGTTCTTCCAGACTTCATCTTACGTGTTAAACTTCTTTCTTCCTTCTTACATTTAAGTCAAAACAGACTGACAGGTTTGGCATACAGTAGAGGAATGTGATGAATGAATTCAGTGTGTTCAACACTACTGCAGGCATTAATGTGAACATTAATTTCATTGGTTCTGTCAGAAGGGTTGTTTTTCTTCAAGCTCCTTTCACCGGGCAGCTCTCAAACGCAAGCTCGTAAAAGCTGAACTCAGTGCCAGGCCCCATGAGCAGACATGCTTTTGTACATGCCCTGTTTTCAACCGCTGCAAGCCACTTTGTAACACACCAAACTCACACTCTACATGAGCGCTGAAGCACTTTATTCAGCATACCTCATTCATCCATTCACACCCATTCATGCAAGCTCTTCTTTTCTTCAGTTAAGTGCTTTCTAACATTCATGCGCATTTCTACTCTGATGAACACATCAGAGAGCAACTTGGGGTTCAGTATCTTGCCCAGGATACTTTGGCATGCGGACTGGAGCATCAACTAGCATTTAAACCACCAACCATCTGATTAGTACATGACCTGCTTTACCTCGTTAGCTACATCCACAGATTGTGGATACAAGCAGTGGAAATTAGGTTTTTCCAATGGGTGGCTGGGCTCTGTGTTAGAGAGGGTGTGAGGACTTCAGTCATCCAGGAAGTTGTCAGAGTAGAACCACCGTTCTTGCACATCCAAAGGAGCCAGTTGAGGTGGTTCGGTCATCTGTTCAGGATGCATCCTGAATGTCTCCTAGGCAAGGTGTTCAGTATGTCCTATCAGGAGGAGGACGCTGGGATGATGATGGAGCTGGAGGAGGTGGTTGGAGAGAGTGAGGTCTGGGCTTCTCTGCTGAACAAAGATGAAAAAAAAAAAGCTGCTATGTTGACAAGTTAGACTGTTTGGCTTCATAAGTACGTGTATAAACTTACTGCCCAGCAAACATATGTCTGTCTTCATCTTGAGCGAATGTCTAATAACTGAAAGTACCTGTGATGGTGTGCAGGGCCTTTAGGTTAATGCGACCATAACGGCCTCAGACTTGATCCAATTTCAGGTTTTTTTCATTTTCAGCTGAAAAAAAAAAGACTTTTATTGCTTTTTCACAAATAGCAGCATTTTTGACTGTTATTGCTCAATTCTTGACTCTGTGTGTGTGTGTGTGTGTGTGTGTGTGTGTGTGTGTGTGTGTGTGTGTGTGTGTGTGTGTGTGTGTGTGTGTGTGTGTGTGTGTGCCTCAAACTGACAGCTGAACTATCCACCCAGCATTAATGAGTTCACACATACACATTAGATAGAGGGGGGAAAATAACAAAAGAAAACACCCTTCACGCCATAATTTGTTTTCCTGTGTCGCCTCCTGACACCGTGAAGATTGAGGCAGAATATTAGCAAGAAATTATGTCGAATTTAGAAAAGTTGTTTTGCCCACGCCGGGCGTCGGGACTGACAGACGAGGACGAGATGTTCGAGTGTTTATCAGCTGCCATCGTGAAGCTCCCAAGGGGCTGTGAGGCAGACGGCCATGTTTGTGTTGGAGAGAAGAATCTTCTGGAATAGAACAGACAGAGAATCAGGAGGGAGGAGAAGAGACAATCTGCTGCTGAAATCACACAGAGCATGGATGGATGCACGATGGAGGGGTTATGGAACTGATTATTAATGAATGAGTGAATGAGAAGAGTGACAGAGGCACATAAAGTGAGACAGGAAGGTATTAAGTGAAGCCGACAATCTCAGTGATTTCGCCCCCCTCATCCACCCAGGCTCTCTCTTCTGTACTTAATAAGTGGGAGGTGGCATTGAAAAGACACCCACATTCAGACAAAATTAGACCAACAGACTCGTGATTCGTTCAGCTGTTACTGAAAGCTGTGTATATTTATTCTGGGACTCTATTAGAGTGGCTTTGCATGAGTCACGGTTCAAAATAATCCATAGCTATCTCACACCAGTGACGCAGTCCCACAGTTCGTTCTCCATCAGGAACAAGCTGCTTTAGCCCCACCCTCTTGGCTGCTCCATCTTTTCTTAGGGCAGGTGGGTGGAGCTTCTGCAGCTGAGATGACCATATTAGGAATATTTGCTATTTATGACATCATGCAGATCCATGACTAGAAAAAAAAATCCCTGAAAAAGAGCATTTCACGTTTTGACAGTTTAGGTGTTTAGATTAGTTTACTATTCCAATGTTTACATTCTTGAATTCCCGGTAATTAAAGTTAATAACCTAATTTTATTATTTATTCTTATGTTTAGTTCCCTCAATGTATCCTTATCTGTGTCTCGTCTTGTAGCTTCTGTATTAGCGCATTTTGTGAGAGTCGTGTCGACAGTGTTAGTTGTATTTTTTTATTCCTGTTTTACTTTGAAGGTTATTTTTCTTTTGTGTTTTGCATTAGTTGATCGTCCACCTGTGTCTCATTCCACTCATTTTGTCACTGAGTTAGTCCTCAGTGTGTATACAGTGCTGTGCAAAAGCTTTGAGCAAACCCTCCATTTCTATATATTTTGCTTCCAAGGAGCCAGACTTTACTCAAACTCTTAGTCTGGATTGGATAGTTCTCCAGGTTTCCTGAGGCTCTTTTTCTCAGTAGTGTGTACAGTCCTGTTCTCTCTTTGTCTTCCACCTTTTATCCTGTGGGTTTCATTGCACGATCTGTGCTTTGTATTGGATTTTCTCACATTCAGGCTTGGTTTGGCTTCTTTTTGTTCGTTACCAGCCTAAATAAATTGAGCTATTTCCTTCCTTTATGTCTGCATTTCCACCTCTGACGTTTCACAACAATATCTGCAGTCATTCAACATTTAGACCTACATGCTTTACATTAACGTCACTTTGGCCTTTGGTATAATTAAATCCAGTCATTCTCATCAATAAGCTGCTGAACATGGTGCAGACGCTCCTATGGATATGTCCTTCTATCTCAAAACAAACTACTTTAAAACTCAGTTCAATCATCATTCTCCAATATCCAGATGACACAACTGGATTCACAATCAGACCCATAAAAAGAGCCGGAAACTAGAGAAGCCCCTTTGTGCCTCGAAAACAACCTCCAGCTTAATACATGGGGAAAAAGAAACCCCTCAAATACCCTGTACACATCTATAACATCATCAGACTATAACATCATCAACAAATATCATGACACCCACATTAGCAATATGGCTCATTAATACCGATCACCAAAAAAACATATAAAATATAAAGTAAAATTACAGCTTAAAGTCACCAACGAGAAATGCAATATTACTACATTATTATTATTACTGAAAAAATCTATGGCCTATTCCCTGTGGCCTTAGATTGTCCAAAGTACTTTCTGAAGAATCTGGTTGGAGACGCGTCTCCAGGTATATCTGGAGAGACGTCTCGTTCTGGATCCAGGAATTTGATTAATGAGTAGAATGAAGGGAACTTTGAGCGTTGGCACAAGTCTGCAGTGTTGGACAGCTCAGGTTTGATGCAGCAATAATTCTCGACTCTTCTCTCTAACACTGACGCAGGTGTTCTTCAATCTCCCGTCTCAGTCTTGGCGATATCAGCCGTGAATGCTACATTTTGTTTCTAATACGATGGTGTCTGACATCGTTGTTGGATTAAGCTCCAACATGTTTTACCGAATGCAGATTTCAGTGACCTTGGTCGTGTGTTTATTGAGGTGATTCAGATTCTGTAACTCTCCTTGCAGTTCGATAACAAAGAGTCACTGACGCTAATGTATTTAAAGCTGTTGTGAAAATTCTCAAGTGCAACGCCACTCTAATTTGATGCAACAGAAATGAAGCACGAAAGATGCTGCATCCATTTTAATCTCAGTAGTACCAGGCAGACTCATCAGGCTGTGCATTTTTCTAACAGACGTGGGCTGGTCCCATCGTAGGGACCTCCAGGAAGAAAAGGGTTACGCTATTCGTTCGTGAATGGTCACAGTGTTTTGGCTCATTGGTGTGTGGAGGTCAGTGTAACTGAGAAAAAGCAACAAGTGCGAAACAAAGGGTCTGCGTGGGCGTCTCCAAAGGGTCTGCGTGGGCGTCTCCAAACTTGAGCACTAATAACAGCCAGCTAACAGTGAACATAAACTGGAGGGCTGGTGATTAATAAATGAACTCATCCCCCCTGAAAACAGCTGAGCCATCAGTGACGCACAACGCTTACCCAGCATTCATCAGCGCAATGATTTAAAGACATCTGCAGGCTGTGGAGTCACCAACAGGGCAAACATTTCATTAACTAAAAAATGTCCACGTTTATAAAACATGTGAAAAAATAAGAAGTGCTTTCTGCTCTAAAACGATAATGAAAATCACAAGTACAGCACATAAAAACAGTTTCAAGCCCTTTTTAAAAACTACCAAAAATATTAATAATTTACAGAACCTGGAAGATCATAGAGATAGAAATAAAGCCAATAATTAGACAATAAAATCTTACAATTAGAACATAATTAAAAATTACTTTAATAAAGTCTGTATAAACAGAATAAAATGTAAAGTCTTGACATTTTGTAGTATAATAGCAAACAAAGAAAAAGTAAAATAACTTCAAAATGAACTATTAGTGAATGAATGGCTCAAATTAACATTAAATACCAAATTTTAAAATGCAAATAAAAAATTAAAAAGCAAATTAACTTTGTATTCTGATTCTTTTAAACGCTTTTAAACGATTGCTTAATGAAATTACACGCTCAGAGGAAATCACAATAAAAACAGGACCGAGTTAAAAAGACTGTAGTACAACTTTCAGTTACACAGCAAACAATAAAATCAAATATACAAAGATGGCACTGAACATGTATACGAACATTAATTTAAAAACAAATTTTTAAAAGTTAAAATATACATGATGTTGCTCGGCTGTTGCATTTCATCGTCTCCGTGTATTATGTAGGTATAAGCATTATGTGCATGGTGGAACTCCAACATTAATTTGAACTCAAATATTATTTTTGGTTTTCGTCCTGGTCCAGAGTGTTGCTAAAAAGCATTGTAGCTTTTAGGCTATCGTAACTGATTAATATCAGTTTGTTCTACAAGTACCCTGAAAAGCCTCCAGTTGAACTGAAATGGTGCAGCGAGATACCGACAGCTTCTGACCAGCTATTCTCAAGGCGTGTGTGACCAGACTTTAGCAATAGATTTCACAGCAACTGCCAGCAATCTGCAGCAACCACTTCCAAAAATGACTCATTGGTGGTTGTTACCCATGTGACATTAAAGACCTCAGAGTACCAGATTATTCCAACAGAGCACTTTGCTCTCAGACTGCAGGCTTACTTGGAGTTTACCTGCAGTTTCTGGGAACCAGAAGTTTCATTGTCCCTTTTTCTCCTCTCTTTCCCCTTAGAACCAAACAGGTCATGGAAGAGGGCTGGCCCACCCTGAGCCTGGTTCTGTTTCAGGTCTCTTCCTGTGAAACCAAATTTCTTCCTCCCTACAGTCACCAAGTGCTGCTCATAGGGGATCCACTGATTGCTGTGATTCTCTCTCTAATATTGTAGGTTCTTTATTTTAGTGCTTTAAGGAAACTATTGTGAGCTGGCACTGTAGAAATAAAACTGAAGTTAATTAACTTTAATTTTAGTAAACATGTTTGTGCATGAATACATGGTGTGTTAGTACTGCTGCAGCCCAAAAACACAGAGCTGCCCAGAGAGCAGTTAGAAGATGTATAATCAAGACAGAGGTTGGCTTAACAGCTCAATTAGCAGCCGTAATTAAAACACTTGCTAAGAGACAGATAGCATGGATCTGTCTTCCCCTCACACACACACACACGCACACACAAACACAGAGCAAAATCAACCCCACTGCACTCTCAGGAGCTCACACTGAACCGTGGGGATGATGTACAGACGTTACTACTGCAGGCTCTTCCACACAATGAGGAAATGAAGCTGTTTCATGCATGCAGTAATGACAGAAACCAGAGAAAAGCTACTCATGTATGTAATTATTAATCATCACCACCAACAAACCTGACTACCTCAGCTTATATACTGCTGCAGCTACACTGAGAGTACTTCCTGTCTCCAGAGCAGTTTTATATCCCGGCTCTGTGTAAGTGTATGAAAAGGAAGGGAGTGGAGTAACTTTTTTTTTAACCTTAAGCCGAATAAAGATTTACCATGTGTATCGTTCTGTTAAGAGTGATGTGTTTGAGCACTGCCAAAAAAGTTGGCCACTTCTGTAACCTGTCTGTTCTAAACAAAAAGAGAAAGGGCTGCACTTCCTTTGATATTCCACACTGAACCTCTGAAAATTGTCCTCGGTCGGCTGTGGGTGGTAAGTCACCAGAACCTGGGATGTGATTTCATTACAGCGTAATAATCCTTTACAGCTCGTCCCGTCCCACATGTCTGTCGTTGGCTTGTAACGACAATAAATCGAATCAACGAGAGTGTTCAGCGCTGAGGGAAAACAAGTACCAACGGCCGCTTTGAAGAACACTTTTATTTCTCTTGACACGTTTTCCTTTTTATCATCATGTTGCTTTATGGCTTCTTTTCCACCATATTTATTTTCTGCTTCCATTTCTAAGAGTGTAGCGTTTTCAGAATCTTGATTCGTTGCTGCTTCTGTTTTATTACTTAATGTTGTCGTTTGCATTTTCTTGCAACCATGCATAAGCTGATTACTGGCAGGGGTATGGAAATTTTGTGATACGCATTTATTATTCATATCATAAGATTTTGTGCTGCACCATCTAACTAAACTAGACAGCAAAGAGCCAGGCTGTCCTTGAGCCCTTCAAAGAGGCAAAACATGCCAAAAAGACAACATCCATGTCATTCTGCTCAAAAAGGCTCCACTCAGCCTGACCTTTTCAGGCCTCTCCAAAATAGTGAGATTGTCGACATGCATGTCTGATTTCCTTCTGGTTTACCATCACACCATTTTTTTATTTATTTTTTTTGCCTGTCCCTTTTTGGATCATTAGCAATCAGATTTTATTATCTGAAAGCCAAAACAGATTTATTTTACCAAATGGACCATCATGGCTTTGCTGTATTGATCAATTTGATTGGCCTTTATTATTATTTATTTACTTTATTTTCAGTTATTGTACATGGGACAGACATGATTATGGGAAAGGAAAAAGAGAGAGAGAGAGAGAGAAAGGGAGGGAGGGAGGTGGGTAGGGAGAGAGAAACAGAGGGGACGAGGCATAGCGAGAGAGGACATATAAAAGAAAGAGAAAAAAAATTCCACTCGATCACCTGTTGAGACAAAAAAGAAACAAAGAACAAAAGAAAAGAAACAAGCAGAAGCATTGCAGAACAATGCAATATGGGGACAACAGCAATAACCTAGGTTAACATTAAATACTAAGTATTGAATGTTATTGTGTTGGTCGCAGAACTGACAGCGCACAAACTGCTGCCAGACAGCAGCCAAGAAAGGTGCAGCTTTGCATCTCTGAATAACCGCGTGTACACCTGTGTGGATGAGCGCGCTTGTATACAAAAGGCTTGAGAAGCCATAGCCCCGTCCCCCTGGGCATGAAGCAGGCATGAAGGAGATCCAGGCCCCAGACATCCAGAGGTCCCCAGAGCGCGAGAGTCATAGGAGGACCACCCTAGGGGCAAGGTGCCATTCTCACAGAAAGAGCCAAGGAGAGCCCCAGATGAGGGGTCACACAGCAGTCACGCAGCAGAAGCCAGAGGGGGCTGCAATGACGTGCCCGCAGGCTCCGCCGGCAGCCAGCCGCACCAGAGCCCACACCAACTCCACCTCCAGTACCCCACGCCTTGACGGCTGGCAGAGAGCAGGGGGTGTGAAGACCCCATGCCTCCCTTCGCCCGCTTAAATGTAGTGTTGCTATGTGTTGTTTTAAAGTGCATTTAAAACACGGGGGGGCATGGTGCTACCCACCAGAGAGCAGCGGGTGTCAGCGCAGCCCCCCTAGGAACCCTCAATGTCTACATGCATTGAAAATTGAGAGGTGGGTACCGGCGCCACAGGTGAGGCTGAGTATACAGACCGACCGCTGGATGCCATGTAGTGTGCCCACCCCCAAGGCCCTATATGTATGTGTTATGAGAGACTGAGTAATGTGGATGTCTGGGTTGTAGAGATAAAACTGAGGCACATGCAACCAGAAGGTGACAGAGGGGGGGATGCCTGCCCTGTACCATGGAGACAGACCTGCACCCAAAGGCCCTACATGTGTGGGTGGGTGTGGTGGAGCGGGAAGAGGGAGGCAGTTGGGGATGGGGAGAGAAGGAAAGGAGGGGCGAATAGCTCCTCCCTGGGGCCAGCTCCCCCGCCCACTGGAAACCACCGAGGCCAGGGGGCCCAGGCCCATCCAGACCAGGGCCCACAGCAGCAGCGCCGCCAAGCCCCACAGAACCCAGGGCAGCCCACCCAACCTGACGACAGAAGAAGACTACCATCACACCATTTACATCAAGAGAAATCACTGGAAGAATTTGAACGTGATAAATTAAGAAAGAAAAATGAATGTATTTGGCGATTAGACTCCAATGGCCCTGGGTCTGCCCGGGGCCTCCTCCCAGTGGGACATGCCCGGAACACCTCACCCAGGAGGCGTCCAGGAGGCATCCTTATCAGATGCCCGAACCACCTTAACTGGCTCCTTTCGATGCGGAGGAGCACCAGCTCTACTCTGAGCTCCTCCCGGATTACCGAACTTCTCACCCTGTCCCTGAGGGAGAGTCCAGCCACCCTTCGGAGGAAGCCCATTTCCGCCGCTTGTATCCGCAATCTCGTTCTTTCGGTCACTACCCACAGCTCGTGACCATAGGTGAGGGTAGGGATGTAGATCGACCAGTAAATTGAGAGCTTCGCTTTTACACTCAGCTCTCTCTTCACCACAACAGACCGATGCAGCGTCCGCATTACTGCAGCCGCAGCACCGATCCGTCTGTCGATCTCCCGCTCCCTTCTCCCATCACTCGTGAACAAGACCCCAAGATACTTAAACTCCTCCACTTCGGGCAAGGACTCGTCCCTGACCCGGAGTGGGCACTCCACCCTTTTCCGGCTG
>VURO01001931.1:0-14967 GCA_015108175.1 Pelvicachromis taeniatus
GTGTTGGTGGTGGTGGTGGGGGCCTCATAGCCTCATACTTCAGCCTTGAGTCAGTGAAGTGGCTGAGGGTGCTCAATTTAGAGAGATTTCGTCAGTGTTCACCGCTGTTACAATGTCACTGCTTCACTTTTCTTTTTTTCATCTGATTTTGCGCTTCAATTGTACACAGTTTGCGTGCCAAGTGCTTTTGAAGTCTAGAGATGAGTCACCGAGTGTCACTTGTCATCTAATAGCACATGCTTGGCAGAAGGAAGTCCCTCAGCTGTGGTCTGGATGGGGAACCCACTGATTTGGTCATGGACACTTGAAGCCCCGTGTCAGATTCAGTCAACTTGCTGTTCTTCCACTGGCTCACAGAAACATGTGTAATCACTTCATTTATTGACACGAGTCCTCGCTGTGCTAAGAGAGATGGTGTTAAATCATATTGTTCCTCACAGGCTTATAGCTTAGCCCAGAGAAGGGCTGTCAGGCCAGTCATCAGTCTACCGAGAGACCCACCTCCACAAAACTAACCAGACTTGATGATGCACAGCAGGAGTGTCCATGTTATAAAAAGGGCCTGGCAGAGTGAGGGGGAAAACAAGCCCCATTTTTCCATCTTTCTCATCCAGCCTCAGTCAAACAGCTCTGACCTACTCTACGGGGCCTGAATTTGGCTGACATGGAAGCATTGGCTAGCTCGCTGCCACCCAGCCATGTCGGATGGCAGAAGTTCGTGGCAACGGCCAGCGCTGCCATGTTCTTCCCGACACTCTCCGTGCGTTTTTTTTTCCCCACATGGGTGCACCTCCACACACAAGTGCAGAGCAAGGTGGAACAGAGGTGGTGTTTCTGTCAGTCAGTATCTCCCAAAGAGAGATCCGGGATGACAGACATGTCAGCAGGTCCTCGTCATTTCCTCAAGTCACTATCTTGCGATATGCTGGGCTCCTATTTTCCAGCATGTACTCGCAGACAGCTCAAGCTTCAGACGGTGGTCAAGTGTAAACAGCCCTTCCACTCTTGCACTTTGGCATGCATAATTATGCAGTGCTTTGAGAACAAACCCAATTCAACTGTGTCTGGGTGTAAGGTCCTGGGAGCGGGGCTTGGTTTGGTGGGCCCGTTGTATTGTCTGGCAAATCTGAAAGTGCGGTTAGTAAAGCTGTGATGATTAAATGTCCCTTGGTGAAGCTCAAAGGCCAAAAGCAACTGGTCTTTTTGTTGGTTAGACTGCAATGGAAATACCCACGAGCTCAGAAGTAGAGCAAGGAAGGGGGAGCTTAAAGGAGAGAGTCCCGCCACTGTTGCCAGCTAAAGGCTGCAAAATCTTAAGTACCTTTACGCACACTTGTGCCCATATGGTTAACGATCATAATGCGTGATGCGTCTCCAATCCAACAAATTCCCGAGATGCACTTTAAAACTAAAATGATCTTGGAGGGGTTACAGCCAATGAGCTTCACTAACTTAGTGGCAATTTTTAAATCACATTTCCAGGATGCTGGTTCTTAGGCCTTGAATTGACTGGTTGGTGGTTGGCAGTGAACGCAGCGTGGGGTTTTTAAAGCTTCTGCATTGGGGTAAGGCAACTGTGCTGGCAGCTAGAGTATGTCTAGCAGTGGGGGGTCTGTAATACACCCCGAGGGAGGAAGTCTTCAATGCAGCCTTGCACTCATGCTGACCCTCTCGACACTTTGTCTTATACAGAAGACAGCTCTGATAGTCGCCTTTCAGCTCATAATTCTTTCAGCCAGAGAGCTCGCTTGTGATGGCAAACGACAGAATATGCTTTGGCTAAGGAATGTATATTAAAAGCAAAGTGATATGAAATGTGACTTTGCCGAGAGCATGACTGCTCTACATTCATGCAGATTTGGCTGTACACAAAGCAGCGCACTGTGTGACCGTTGCTGCAAATCTTCCCTGCAGAGCAGTGGGCTGACACCCACAGACACCGGTGTGGGGCCTGTTCTGGGCGACTGATAAGAACCCCCGTGGATAACACTGGAGTTACAGCATATGGTTTATGGCTCATATCAAACCATTCATTAGCTGCTGAAAGGAGTTCCAGGGGAGCAGAGGTCCAAGAACATAAAATATGGTCACGCAGAAAGATATTATGCAACTAAAAGACATTACTGACGAACCAGCTCCATCTCCGTGATGGCAGTAAACACTGTGGCTCCCATGTCTCGAGCCTCTTTGGAATCTAGCTGAAGTGTAGCTGCAAATGGGCGTCCAGTTACGTTAGGCTGCGGAAAGCAGAGCTCCCATTGTTTCTGTCACTAATTATGGTGTTATCTTCCCTGCAGTGAAAGGGAAAACCCCCAGAAATGTAAAATTCATCATACGGCACAGTTTCTCAAGGTATCCAGAAGAAATTCGAGGAAATGTTTTAGTAACAAGGAGCAGCAGGGAATGTTACGTTCTCTGCGGATTTGCAAAAAGCAAAGATTTAAATGATCATACATCACAGTATTGATGTTGGCTTTGATTTTAGTAGATCCACACTATCACAGTTTTTGAGTTGTACTGCACTGGCGAGCACTTTCCAAAGACATGCAAGTCAGGTGGACCAGACTGTCTACAGTGCACAGCAGCTGGGTGAGAATGTGATCCTCTATAGAACAAAACTTGTGAATGACGACCCGTTAGAAGACCAGAAAGCCACAAGAAACCTGCTTTCCAGATGAGCCAGCTGACCCTAATAGAGATCAACCGTAATAGTGCATTTGGAGAATCTTTAACTAACAGTGTAGTCAAGGATCTCTATATTTATGACCAGGAGCTTGACCGCAAACAGCAGAGAAAGTACATCTGGCATCTAAATTTACAGTCTGAATATTTTCAACATAACAGTATACCTGCGATTTTTGTATTTGTCTTAGATTCCTTACCAGTGAAACTACAGCCCTCTGTGTGGCGTTCCATGCTTTATATTGCATAACAATGTCAGTTTATAGTTTTGCTTTAGAAAAAGTGAATGTGAGATTTCAGGGAAAGAGTCCTCAAGTCTATCGACAAGTTCATTGGTAGAAGATTTTCAGGACAGCCCTCAAAAAAAATTCTTGAATGTGATAAGATCGCAGAGACAAACTCGGATTTAACACTAAACAGCTGTCCTCTAAGTGATTTCAGAGGCAGTGTTTAAAAAGCCCCAAAGAAACAGGGCACAGAGAACTCCTCATCATCGCTATTGATGTCCACTGTGTCTGAGTTCCACTTGCCTGCATTAGCTCACAAATATTAACTTCCAAGTCGATAAAATGTCCACAATAAAATGGTTGGATGTCAACTGTTTAGTGGAAATGACACACAAAGCGCAGCTGAGAGTGCGACTCAAATAGGAAACCGGATTAGCGAGCCGCAGCTGAAGCAGCTATCACATCAAAGTAGTTCTCGCTCTGAAGTCTGATGCTACATGACAATACAAGATGTTGTTCTATGAGCAGTTTGCATGGCCAGTGATCCAGATTAACTTCACACACATCAGGATCCGTTAAAGTCAAAATTCAGCCTGTGTGGGGACAGTGCATTCAGGAAAGCAGGGTTAAAAAGTTTCATTTTAAAAGACCTTTTTTTTTTTTCTTTCTTCAACCAAAAAATAAGATGTCTTTCACTTCTAGTTTTCTCTGAGTAATGAAAATGGGATAAAATGACTTTGGAGCTTTTAGGATTTTGCCTCTAATGTGGGAAAACTGATGAACTATGAGCATGCACAGAGCAAGGGTTTTTGTTTGTGGGTATCCAATTGATACCAGCAGTCTGCTAAAAGAGACATTTGAAGTTTCAAACTGCACTACAAGTTATTTCTGTAAACCTTTTGTGATCTTGTTATCCTAAATCCAAAAATCATGCTACAAAAGGAAAAACACCCCATCGCAAATAATCTCAATTGATCTCGTTTCTTGACTTTGAATCCTGACATTTGTCACTGGAAACACTTCCTCCAAGTCCCTGACAGTTGGTTTAGTAGTAGCTAACATTAGCAAGCCTGCTAATAAAGAAATAAGTACATATATAATGCAATATATAAGTCAAGCTGCTTGGGCAAACAGTTGGGGCAAACTGCTAAGAGCTAAACCCACATTTGGTGCTGGTTTAGCTCAGTGGGATGAGCAGGCGACCATATACTTTATGCACAAAGATCAGTAGGCCCAGGTTTGAGTCTGACCCACGGCCCTTTGCTGCATGTCTTCCCTTCTCTCTCCCCGCTTTCCTGTCTCTCTACACTGTCTCTATCAAATAGGGCCAAAAAATATAGTAACAAAAACAAAAAGTCTAGATTCTTTTTTATTAGTTTCACTGTTCAATTGAACTTTTTATAATTAATATTCCATGGGGAGTACTGTATATGTCAAAGATTTATGTACTGCAATAAAAATGGCAACTTTTGAAAGCGAGGTGACTCTCAGTTTCAAAAAAAAAAAGGTTTAGCTTTTATAATTTTCTCCACTGAAATCCTAAAAGAAAGTGATATGAACCCAATGGTAAGCATGGGAACAAGCTGACCCACAAAACATTGATAGCAATTAAGAAAAACTTTATTTTAAGTTCATTCATGAATTTATTTTTGGAACCTTTTATAGTACTAATTTCTGAACAGAGCATTAAAGACTGATGAAGAATTACAACCCAATCAAGTAAAAATGAACATGCGCTGATGTCCACTGCCAGATTTCTGGACAATAAGTTTTCACTTTTCAATAGAGGCCATTTATGGCTTAAAGAAAAAAAAAAGGTAGTTTGGCTGTAATATGCTTTTATTTTAATATCAAAATGAGCCAATCTATATATTTGCATCTAGGTGGGCTACGGTTGCTGCATGTCAGTGGCAAAGGTACGGACACCCTCATCTGGGACTTCATTTCAATACGCCTGTCAAAAGTTTGGCCTAGGATTTAAGTTTCACTGTTTTTATATGAAACACTCAGCCAACACCTATAATGGTCCTCTCTATTTCTGTCCGGGCATATTCCACGTTAGGAAAGGCTAAGTTATGAAAGTGTAACATGAAGAGGAGAAGGAGATATTTGATTGACGAGCTATTATTAATAGTGTAATCTAAAGTATGAAAGACCAAAGGTGTGGTCCAAAACACTAATATGCCTAATGATGAGGCGATATTTAATATGGTTTTATTACTCAAACAGTAAATAAAAGTAAGTTCCGAATTATGTTGCCTTTTTCTAACTACTAAATACACTATTGGTCTAAGGAGTAGTGCCACTTTTATTGCTTTGCTTTTTTTAATCAAACTCTTCAGTCAATGCACAATGTTGGTGGGTGGCCTGCTTTCTGTTCATAAGCAAAAAAAAAAAAATGTCTTTGACTTCCAAGAAATTACACTGTCTAATGAAAACCTCAATCCACAAGCTCCGGCAATCAGTCGTTAAAACAAGTAAGTTTCCTTCCCTGATTCTCACATATAAACATCTTTCTCCATATTGAATAGTATCTCTAAAAGGACTGTTTTACCGTACTGATGTTAAATGTGGCCCTAAAGCCAGTTTTGGCCTAATTGCCCTTGCAGTTTGGTTGCATTTGTGGCTCGATTTCATGAACGCAGACAACCTCGTGAGACAGAGGCTGCTAAGACAAGGCTTCACCGGTTACATCCACCTGTGTGAACGGATGAGCCGTTCAAATTGCCAGGCATGTGCGTCTCCTCTGAGTAAGCTGCAATAAATCATTCGCTGTGGGAAAATGGGAGGTGGTATTGTATGTCTGGCTGGGGAGAAGAAAGTGGAAGGAGAGTTTGGGGAGTAAAGGTGCAGTATATGAGAGATGCTGGGTAGGTTAAGCTCAATAGGATCTTACTGGAGCACATGTTGAGTTCGGGGCTGCGCATGCCGTAGTATCCGGCTGGACAGTCGTGAAGACACTCCCCGTACTGCCTCATCCTCTCCCTCCGCAGAAACAGGAACAGTTTGGGTTGGCAGTTCACACAGCCGTTATCCCTGGAGCACACCGAGCAGCCTTTACAGATGGGGTACGCACCATAGCTAGCTGCAGGAAGGACAAACAGGGGAGGGGGGCAAAGCAACAGTTGATTAGAATCCGGATGAATCTGTCACTTTTTTTTCAATCAAACCCTGTTCACACAAAAACAGACAGATTTATATTTCCTAAGAACTTTTTGAAATCAGCATTTGTGGTGGATCTTTTATTGAACAGTGAATTTACCATCATCAATCAATGATCATCAGAAACAAATGAATTTTTATTTTCAGTGCTTGTGTGTGTGCGTGCGTGCGTGCATGCGTGCATGCGCACAGTGACTGTGAGGTCAGTGCTTCTGTGATCTTCACTACCGCTGGAAGATGTAACTTCCACGGTGGTTCAGATGGCTGTTTATTCTGAAGTAGTAACAAAGAAGCAGGACTCCTTCAGATCCTTGTATCATTACTCATCTGCGGATGACCGTAAGTTCACCCAGTCACAGGAACGGGGTGAACAAGAGGCAACACACTCAACTGTGGGAGGGCTGACCGTTAGAATAATACCTAAGTACAAGAGTAAAAACCCAAACAACCATAATAGATATATCAGCAGGATATCCTTCAATTCATAGTAAATATGTCCAATTCAACAATTTGTCATTCATGCAAACTCTGGTTCGCCTCTCAACATTCGAATGCTGATTGGTTATGAATGTGAATATTGCATTAATTCTGGTCAGAGCTGGCCTCCTAAACGATTGCGTTGAGACAGCCGATGAAAGCCCCCAGAACCGCAGCGGCTCTAGCCTCAGCTCGAGTTGCCTGCGGAAGACAAAGGAGCCAGTAAAAAGACAGTCCTTTCCACAATAAGTGACTTTCAATGTAAACTCCTTAGCATCCCGTTTACAGGAAAATGTCCTTGGGCCATTCCAAACGAGAGACACTTCAGTTGTTCTTCAAGCCAAGTCTTGAATATCACAGGCAGGGACTGGGTAACAGCGGTGCATATCCTGTGCGACCTACCACAACGCTTAATAAAACACTGTGCAGCAAGCTGGACAAAGCCTGAGAGACAGAGCAGAGCACGCCTGCATTACTGGCCGTAGATCCACATATTAGATTTCTCTGAAGGGATTCAACCAGACAAAAGTGAGCGCTAAGTGGGCCCATTGCAAGCATCAGTTTGTAATCATGTGAAAATAAGTCAGCGCATGTCGGAGGCTGCCTTGGTCTCATCTTTTTTTCATTTGTTTTGTTGGAGCGCCGGGAGACAGTCTTTAGAGAGGTACGCTGGCTCTGCCAAACTGTGCTCATTCTCCTGAAGCCAGAGTGGATGGAAGTAAGATTAAGTGCTAATCAGAATGTGTCTCTGATGCTCTTTAGGGATGAGGTTTACAGCGACACTCCATCGATCACAGCAGCGCCGGGATGTGCGCTCCAACTCTATTCATCACACAGACTGGGGATGGTTCATCTCCAGTCGGCACTTGCTCAGTAAGACATGAATGAAAACCCCAAATTAATACTAGTGTTGGCTCTTCCAATTCTCAGACGGAAAATCGTGTCTTATGTTCAACTGTCAATCCAACATCTATGAGATTATTAATCATTTGTTTCAGTTGTGCCAATGCAGCTTCAAGACGGCATCCTCAAAGTCATCTGGCAGATACAGGTGCGTCTTACCTAGCAGCTAGTACAACTGGACAAATGTCAAGTGCTTTCCTGACCTTACAGAAAGAGCTATAATAACGTGCAGGCACTTAAATCTTAAAGCCGACTTCTATTTCCCGTCAGGTAACACCGCTATCACCAGAATTACTCCCCCGAATTTATCTCATATTTCATTCTGTCAGTCCTTCCATTCTGTAAGACTAAACTGCATCATTAGACCCAACCTCAATACTCAGCCATATATTCCTGTAGAATACACGGTCTGGGTGTGTTTATAGCAAACTGACATTTGCATTACACCAGTCACATGTATTCCCATCTGCCCTTGCTAAATCTGAGCACAGCACTGACAGAAAAGGAAAGACAACTTGGCGAAGGTAAACCTGTCAGGCTGGAAAAGTTTATTTCTGCAGCGCGTTTCAAGCGGGCTCAAAGCTCTTAACACTATGCTAACAAAACTATCCTAACAAGAATGAAAGAAAAACACTATCCGGGCCTGTGGTCATCCCAGACCATTGGCCGGTCAATCAACAGGGAAATTATAGTTATTGAAAGGCCTCTTGATGAGCCTGGCTCAAAGTTCCCGCTCATTCTTTGCTGTCCGTCGTTTCTGCTCGTTTCTAATCTCACGGCGACGGCAAGTGAGGACAGCGCAGCTATACGCCGTTTGAATGAAGCATTTCCCGTGTCCTGGAATTACCATACGACTATGGGGAAAGTAGGGAAGGAAAGGCTGAAGGCGGTGGAGAGAAACTCTTTTGGTCCAGATCTTGGGGAGATTAGCTTGTGTGTGTACGTCTGTGGAAAGGTTTGGAGGTTTAGGCCACAGGTATGTCAGGAAAGAGGCCACAATTCACAGTGTCTGGAGCTGCGCTGTCCAACTCACGTCCCACACTACCGGCATAATGTCTAGTGCACTTTACATCAATCTGCCGACTGCTAGCAGGTTTCAGCCATTCTTAAGAAAAACATCTAAATGTACTCTGATTTTTTTTTTTAAGAGCAGAAGAAAAGATACAGAAAAGTAAATGAACAGACGTCTCTATATATTACAGCAGTTTAATCTAATTTGGGAGGAATATAAAGCTGTGTAGTTAGTTTGCTGGTGAATATGTTCCAAATTGTAAATGTGGTCCTTCTTTCTTTTGGTATATTATGTCTTTCCTATTCTCAGAAACCAGGTCCACTTAAACCCAGTCTATCTGGATGTTCTGACACATGTTCCACGTTCTTCTTCTGCTCTTCACGCCCATGCTCTTCTTCTGTCAGTCACTTTGAAATTAAACTGACCCACAGATGTAAAACAAATGGACAGAGTGGTCAGCATCTCATTATGGATACCAGGTTTAACGTATACGGTATGTATTTTGAGACTTGGGGAGAGGACTGCACATCATTAAAAGCACCACTCCTTTCACATGATAAAGTGATGTCGTTTACGATTTCAACCACAAAGTGCTTATTACGTGAAACAAAACAAATCCGCAGTTCCCACTTCTGACAGCTGAGTAAAGATCCCTCCGGGCCTCAAGTACTCTATTTACAAAAGCCCAAATCCATACGAACATCTCTGAAAAAGCCTCCACAAGGACATTTTAATACAAAAACTTAATAAGTGCCTCAATGTGTCATGTCTACAAGGCAGAGCGCTGTGCAAAGCTGCTGTTCTCATATAGGAACCACATGAAGGACCCCTCACATATCGTCTTCCTCAGCCTTCACAAATATACTGTGACAGCTAAACCCTGGTAAAGTCCCGAGGGAGGAAAATACCTTGAAATCATTTGCATTCATAAAGAGAATTTACATAATGGGTACATTTTTAAAAGAAAGCGTGGGCATTTTTGGAAAGATTACGTCTGTGTGCAAATATAAAGCAGAGGCCAGTTAGCTTAGCAAGATCAAATTTTCCTCATTACAAAATCTGTCAAAAGTTTAAACACAGTACATAGCAAGTTAATTTGTTTTTTTGTTTGTACAAGTAGGAAAATGTATAACCTTTCAGACAGATTATAGGTATGGCTAGATTATGATTATGCTGGTCCCCTTAATTTAGCATAAATATTGGGATATTTATGCTAAATTAAGTTAAAGATCTGCTAGCTATAGCTATAGCTATATATGTAGCTTACAATATGAGTGCAAACCTTATTTAACCCTAGTCAGAAAGTGTACTTTCCAGTCTATAGGGGAATTTTTAGACGGAGACACACCAATTCCTATCATTCGAACAGTGGTGTGCCACTAAGCAGTGTCCTTTCAGCTAATTTCCAGAGGATTTACATTTTCTTAATGCTTCTACAACTATCCAAAAACCCAACTGCACCTGGCGTCTTGTGGGCTGTCTTCTCTAGACTGAGATGGCAGCCAGTTTGGAAACTCTCTTACCGGTATATTATAAAAAATATGATAATCACTGTAAGTGAAATTGATGATGTTACAGTGAAATATGCCATGCAGTTAGCACACCTGTTCTACTTTAGATCAACAGTGGTTTGTTGAAAGGCAGGGTGTTGTTCTGGAATTCCCTTTAATTGCATTACTTAGACATCAACCTTCTCCAAATGAGGAATGAGCAACTTGCTGCCCTGACACACAACAATACAGTGCTGTGAAAATGTATTGAATGGTTGGTTACAATTAGAGTGGAGATGACAGATCCTGTAACGTAAGTTTACATGTTTATTTTTATGAGTCCAAAGCCAGCGTGACAGATTATGCTCATGGCTGCCAAAACCATCAGCATGTGCCATGAGGTTCCACCCACGGTCAGCTAACTTCCTGCCTTGCACTCACCTACCGTTACCCATAAAAACATTGATATTGAAACATTTCAACTTTCTGCAACCCAAAACCCTAACAAGGCAAATTGCATATAATTTCTCTGTTTCTTCTAGAGCCATGAACTTAACAAAAATAACAAAAGACATGCTTTAGTAGGCTTCAGTGATGTTGGTCTTTTTTTTTAGTGCGACTTTCATAACGAAAAACGATTACTGATGAAGACCGATTCTCTGTAACCATTTTCAGGCCCTTAAACCTGCAACAGATATATATTTTTTTTATTTTAATTTCCTTTAATGTTCATAGGATCCTTGAATTTATGTTTTTTGGTATATGTTATTTTTAGATGCAAGGTTTTTTTGTCGTCTGTGGCCAAAAACCTTTAGAACAAAGTAGTGACGTGATTTTGTCCACATCTCTGCTCCTCATCAGTTCAAGTCACAACTTCATTCACTCGGCAAAAAGTAATAGGTCATAGTTTACCTGGACACCTGTCATTTTAACCCAGCGCTAAATAGAAAACCAGACTGTGGGCTAGCAAAGAGTGCATCCTGATTAACTGCTGAGGTGATGCAGAAAGGCTGCAGACTTGTATCGGTATCAAAACACGGCAGTGAAATCCCAACTCAGCAAAACTGAAGACTGGTGCTTATATTAAAACACAACTCTTTCTATTCTCACAGTTCTGCTTCATTTCTCCAAGGGCCCCTGGTATGTAAATCTAATAATGCAGACTGAGAATGCAGCTATCCAGCAGGCACACTGTCCATTATTTGGAAAAGGAACTTTACAGTGCAGGACACATATATACATACGAGAAAGCTTGACATCATCCAGTAACACGGCAAAAAAAAAAAATGTCAGCCGCTTCATCTACATTATCCATAAATGTCACATGGTGAAGAGGCAGTGATGGAAAACCTCAGCTTTTGGAGTAACAGCAGGTCACAAAGACTCGCACTCTCATGTGGAAAGCGCCACACTCACCAACAGAATTATATGCTTTCCTCGTGGCACTGGGACTATTATTGTTTATTGTCTGCCTCACTTGTTCCCCTTAAATGCTGGTATAAACTTACTGCTGGGGAAAAAAGAGAAAGCATGGGACAGGGAAAGGGCATATACAGGACAGCGCAGCAGCCTCCAGCTGACTGGCAGCGAATCGTACCAGAAGGAGCAAAGCAGCCACTTTCTGGATCTCTTCAAACCACCAAACTATCGAGGATTACGCTCCATAGCTGTAACAGTGTTGGCCCTCGCACCCACAGTTCACCAGCGGTTGTAACATCTCAACATTGTTCGAGCATGGAAAATGACATCAAACGACCTGCTATTCAGGCCCGTGACTTTATTTGTCATGAATTTGGAAGTCGCACTTAGCTCAAAAATTGCGGAAAAAAAGCAGAAGGGGTAAAAGAGGGGGGTACTTTGGGCCTGTGCGCTGAAGGCGCATTTCTCTTCCAATTTAGCAGAAAATATATTGGACTTGCCTCTGACTCTGTTCCAGCTGGAAACAGTCAGGTTTTAGGATCTATGCTTTTTTCCCCCCAGTTTACTTTAACAGATCATACTGTAAGCACATGTTTATAATTTGGGACAGTCCTGCTGCTTATAATGATTTTGCAGCATGAGACTGAGCAAACACATTTTGCTGTCAGACATATATTAGCCCCAGCCATAGTGTTCCTGTGACACTGATCCACCGTGCGATGCAGGCAGCTCGGGGATTTGAACCCTCACTTAAAAGGGTGGTTGTTAATGTAGTGACGAATGGGTAAAACAGGCAGCTATGGTTCAAACAGGCAAGTGGAAAAATGGCAACACAAAGGCAACACTTTTTAGTGCGTAATAAAACAAAAAGTCAAGCTAATTTAATTTGGTGTGACTCAACAGGTCGGGCCACAGTGCCATGCAGGTGAGAAAAATAGATTTGACTCACTGGATAGCCACTGATGCAAAAGAAATGGAAGGAATAGTTTGACATTTTAACAATTTTTAAAGTGTTTTTTTCTGTTTGTGTGTGTGCATGTGGGTTTTTTTTAGAGTTAAATAACAAGATTGATACTGGTAGGGTTAACGTGTACATGAGAACTAACATGCTAGAGTCTCTGGTGGTTTCCCTATTTACTTCTCTCAGCCAAGACATACATAAGTTTCAAGCTTCCCATAAAAAGACAATTTATTTGCTGTACACACATAGATTCAACATGATTAAAGAAGATAAAACACATTAAATAGCCTAGTGAGCTTTCAAGGGAATGCTGGTTGTTTTATAGCTTTAAAATTCAATGTGGCCTAGCTGTTTCCAGTCTTTAAGCAAAACTAATGTCTCTGTCACACCAAAGTAAAAACAGGACAACAACATCTTTGTGACTAGGAAAACTTGGTTGCACTGATTTGTTTCTGCTGTTGGCGATTGAGTGTGAGTATGAACAACTGGTCACCCAGAGGTTGAGCAGTCAACATCCTTAAACTCTGGGCCACCAATTTTAACCACAAGGCATTTACACAGGTTTCCTGGTGTAATGCCTACAAACCATTGCGGCCCAACACAGACTAATTGCAGTCACTCTTAGACAGAAGATGAAGGGTTTGGAGAAGGGTTGCAAATAACTGACATTTAATTTATAAACGCAGATAGATAGAAACATGTTGCACTCAGTCTGAGTGAGTCTGCGCCAATTAGCTTAACTCCTCTGCAGCACAACCCTTTGCAAAAGGAAACTCAACACCTGCTGTGTTCTGGTTATATTCCTATATAAAAGCAAGGCTGCCAAGCACCTATGACTCCATATTACTGCTGTTTTATCACCAATCTGATCCAGAAAAGTCACTGTGATGACTGCAACAGACGGCAAGTAGTCACAGACCTCGTCACAGTGTTCAAAGCAAGCATTTGAAATTGCACACAGTTGCCATAAATTAACTCATTACACTATCTCCACCCACTGCAGCATAAGGCCTCACTCAAACAGGTCTAAAGACCACTTGCCAGTTCTCTAGGTAAAAATGTGTATTCCCTGACCAGTTGTTGAGTAGTTGCTGAAGGTTTCTGACATATGCTAGGTGAACTTGTTTGGAAAGTAGTATATGGTGCTGCACCAAAAGCCTGAAGCTGAAGAACATTCTTATCTGCAGTGAAAGCACAAGAGGACAAAAGTCATAAAACCTTCAAAATGATTTTGGAGAGGAATCGTGTTAAATTAATTCTTCTCCATAGCTATTATTTAAAAATCAAATTATTTTAAGAAACTGGTAGAGTGTGATTTGATGCTTCTGCAGCTGGTCAAATAGACACGTTGAGAGGGTTTCAAAGATTATCTGGCAACACTCTGCACCTTTAGCCCATCTGTCCAATTGCACTCGGCATGGCTCTCAACCTTGCACTGTATGAAGACCCCGAGTTAGTTCACCTTCTTATTAATATCTTTAAGACTTAAGTCCCTTATTCGGGTCAGACACAACATCTGGATTCCCTGATGTGAAAGAGAACTTGTAATTCCTGTTTGGAAATTGGTTATAAAAGATGAATCACTAACCTGCGTCTCACAGTGTTTTCACACTTTCAACCACAGCGATGGACATTACACCCTTCAGCCATATGACTCCAATGGAAAGCTGCTCAAAAGCTGGTCATATATAAGAGGGGAAAAAACAGAATGACCTTGATGTGGTGGTCAACTAACGGCATCGCCTCTTCATTGTGGGTTGCGGTCCCATAAATGTTTTACAATTTTTGCCTTGCCGTGAAAACAGCAGAATATCTGTTTGCAGTGCGTGTCAACATTATTTAAACAATGCAGTGAAACAATGCAAACCTCTAATCATGTTAAACTTTTGTTCCAGTGCAGTAAAAAAAAAACAAAAAAACTCCATCCTAAAAGAGTTGTGACACTTTTAAAAAGCATTTGTTAGGAACGCTACATTTATGGGCCTATTTTATTTTTGGTATATTTTATAGATTTACAACACAGCTTTAAAGTGGTTTTAAAAAAACAAGAAAAAAAACGTAGCGTTAATTTTAGCACTTTGACAGTATTAAATGCACAAAGTATTCCTTATTGATGCGCACGAAATGTGTTCTCGTTCTTGCCAGTGTTTCAGTGAAAAGGGGAAAAAAAGAAAAATCAACCTGTCTGCTTCCTGTCATGGGTCATCATCTGTTTTTCATCCTCTTGATGGTTAATACTTGTTTTATACACTTACACTAGGACTGGCGAGTGCAGGTGCAAAAGGATTTTGTCGTTTTCAATCACTGGGGCACTGCAGGAGTTAATTGATGACTCACAAAGATGGACTTTATCACCCCCTAAACAGGCACCATGAGATGAACATGTGGTTTGCATTTCTTGCTGGCTCTATTTCTTCTTCTTGTCTCTCTTTTTTCACCATTTCAACAAAAGGTGATGATGTTCTTGTGAAACACCCGAGTTATTTCCACCGATTTTCAGACTCACACCAGACTAACGATGCTGCCAAGGGAAATCATCAGGTTCAGAGCACAATAACAAACAAGCAGTTGGATATTAGAGATTTTATCAATATCAAAACATGTCGTTTAAACCAGTGAGCTGATGGTATGTGG
>VURO01001937.1:6249-22191 GCA_015108175.1 Pelvicachromis taeniatus
GGGGGGGGGGGTGGGGGGTCGTGGGGGGGGGGGGGGGGGGGGTGGGGGGGGGGGCGGGGTGGGGGGGGCCGAAAAAAAAGGGGGGGGGGGGGGGGGGGGGGGGGGGGGGGGGGGGGGGGGGGGGGGGGTGTCCCAGTATTTTATTTATACCGAAAGGGTTGCAGACAGGACCACAAAGGTAAATGCCGGCACCTACATTAGGTTATGTTGTAGGTTTTACAGAGGGTCCCCATAGGAATCTAAATCTGATGTTTATGGTTTGTTTGTCATGTTTTTTGTCTTGTTTTGTTTTTCTTTAGCCACAAACTGTTTCAGGGGATAAACATTTCATTTAATCAAGTTTTTTTTTTTCAAAACCATAATTTGCAAGAAGATGTTTTGGAAAGGTGTTTTCTGATTTCCTCCTCAGATACTGTTGTTTTGTTTTCCTTAGTCGTCGAATTCATCAGCTTTTTTGCTTTGCTTACAACACCTTCATCTCTCCTCCATGATTCCCTTTGAGATAAACATGTTTGACAGATGACAGATGCAGATAACAAGCACAAACCCATCGCTTTAAAATCATTCTGATTCTCATGATGATTCGCCGCATGTTTTATCCCCCACATTTTATTCCCCACCTGTGTGTTTATCAATAACAATTTATCCTGATTTATAACCCAGTCAGACCTATCTAACAATCAGGCAAAGATCTCTTACCCAGATCTGATTCAAGAATAGGTATGCTGATGCCACCCTCAGTTACTGTGGTCCTGTTCTCTGGAACAAGCTGGCTGCTGACGTGAGATCAGTTACATCTATGTCGACATTCAAATACATACTCCAAATCTTTTTGTTCACACGAGCCTACACTCAACAACTAAGTGTGTTTTTATGTTTTTAATCTTCTGTGTTAAGCGCATCGAGCTTACATGTGTGGTATATAAATAAAATAATGAAATCGCCATTGATTTGATTTTCCTGACACTTTCCAAAGCTCATGTGTGAAAACAGCTTGCCTTTAATGCAAACTTTGTGTCACATTTCAAACTGATTTATATGAATAAAGTTGGATTTCTACCTGTTGCTGTGTTTATTCTTTTCTTCCCATTGTTGGTTACTGACATTTCCTGCAGCTTTTAAGTTTTTCATTATAGTGGATGACTTTACATTTAGAATAATACTATATGGTTTATTACACATTTTGGCTTTTTTAAGTTTAATTGTTAGATTTTTAAATCACCTGCCAAATCAAAATCAAAGACCAGCAAGCATGGAAGAGTTTCCCCCTCCTTAACATCAATCTTGACAGATGCAAATTTTATCAGGCTTTGAACAGATTTGTTAACATAGATAAATGGAGTCATTCTTCAGCAATGAGCAGTGACAGGTTAAACACCCATACACCCATACAAACACCCAATTTCCCATAAAATATCTCATTTAAAACATAATAGATCATAAGAAGGCTTGTTTTTTTAGCTGAGCACTTGGATGACCTTTCCCTGTCAGGATTGTCTCACTGCAGGTCTAATCCTGACAGCACAAGCTTGTACTTTTAACCGCAGGAATGTAATCAGGTGGAAAACAGAGAATGTGATCCGAGTCTTATCCGATACGTTTTTAAGGCGAATCATCTGCCAGCTGCCTGAAATGCTTTTGTTCCTATTTCTGTGTAATTACAGTTTTACTGGAAGCCTCAGCATCTGTTAAAAAAGATATATGGGATTAATAAATCTGATGAAGTGCTCTTGTTTCTACTCGTTTGAAACAGATGTTACACTTCAAGGTGAAAACATGAGCTGATGAAAGGTTTTACCAATTTATTTAACATTAACACTAAGGTTAATATAAATTTTATCCACTTTTCTTTTACATTCTGTTGATTTAAAATAAAACAACTTATATAGAGTCTGTTTACGATGACAGTAAAGCTGCTGGTATTTCATTTAATTTAATGTCTTACTTATCTTAGCTAATTGCTAAACTAAAACAGAAGAACAGGACAAATTAGGACGAGAGACGAACAAACAATGTGTGCAAATAATGACAACAACAGTGATAATAAAGCAACAATGATAATAATTATGATGACAATAATCATTATCATCTTCTTCTCATAGTCACGGTCGTCATATGATCATCACTTCCACTCACAACACTGCATATTCTTGCATCTGTATTGTAGGTACACGTTGAAATCTTCACAATATCTACACAATAAAGATGGAATACAGATGGAAATTTATATTAATATAATATTTAATATTTAATAGTAACAGTAATAACACAGGTGTGCTGGGGAAATGCCAGTAAACATAACATTATCTTTATCATCATGACAAGACACAACAAGTCCAGAAGTATCTGCAGTTCTAGCTTTATGACATCAATGCTTGTGCAACAGCTTTCCGTGTAATTTGTACGCACTCATTGTCAGCTCAAATCTTCTGAGAAAGTCCCAGCTGATTCAGTAAACATTTCCCTTAATCATCAAAGTAACAGAAGATATTTATTCTAGTTAAGCAGCTGCTTTGCTCAAAGTTGGGCAGACAACAACATAGTTGGATCCACAGGTGAAAAGACAACTGAAACCAGGGACTTTAAACTAAGTCAATTCAAGGTAAGAAAAATGGCTTGCATCCTATTATGTTCTACTGTGTAGCTGAAGGTTTAGAGTTGCAATATATTTTTAGTCCTTTTTATGTGTGTGTGTGTGTGTGTGCTTTGTTTAACCATTTCAACCACGAAGTATGAAAAATAGCAACACTATCCGAGGCGATATGCATCAATAAATGCTTTTGTTTTGTTGCCAAAATTACTTTAAAGATGGAAAAAGAAGGATCGAGAAAGAAGATCTTTTTCGCTTTTCTCCAGAACAGAGGGTTGAGAGTAGTGTTTGGGTTGTCACTTTAGATCTCACACACCTAAGACCACCCACACAGCAAAACTCATTCATAAGATGATCAAGATCACGTTGCCAAATATATAAACGTGAAAGATGAAAAACCTTCGAAGAACATGTCTAAAAACAGACGTCCTGTTTATATTTGATTTAAAAGTTTATGGACACTTCTTCGGACACATTACATGACCACCAGAATGCTTTTGAACTAAATTTAATCCCATTTTAGTCTTTTTGATACTATCTGGACTTTTTTTTTTTTTTTTTACACACATCTAGTCAACAGAAAATTGCTCTCTTGGTAAACAATGCATGAAGAATTGATAGTCAATGGACGCTTTTGTAAAATCCCAAAAAGACAACTTTTAATAACGTTTAGATGTTAAAGGGCATCTTTTTAAAGGCTATTACTGCCTGAGGTTAGAAAACAATGTTCATGTATGTCTGCTACTTGGTGGGGAGAAAGAAAAGCACGTGTATATTTAAACAATTTATTTTGCATCATAGTAACATTGGACAGTGATCTGATTAACTGCACCGATTTGCATACTTTTCCAGGAAAATAATTTAAAGGATAAAGCCAAGCACAAAACTCTCCTTTCAGTTTACAGTTATATTGGAGTCAAAGCCTTTTTTCCCCTGTTCCTACATTAATCAGAAAATATTTTTGTCACTGAAACATATTTCATATAAATCCAGCTCTAAATGATATGTACAGCCTTCATATTTTAGACAAGAACAGACAAGAATTTTAAGTTTATGCATGTAAACTGGAGATCTTTGACTGGTGTGAGAAAAATACAAATTCTGTCACGGGGGGACGGATGGGACTCAGGCGCAGTGACTGAACACCAGGTGCAGAGTATATACAGGTGGGGGAAAGTCGGGGCTTCCAGGGGTCCAAAAGTGGGAGGGGAATGGGTTCTACACACTCGTACTCGGAAATCACAGCTCCACACGCTCCTTCCTCACTCGCTCGCTCCGCTGGGGGAAATCCTCACACAAGCCACGCCAAACAACTTATGCTCACGCTCAGGGTTCCCAAGGTCAGGTTTACAGGACGGGTCCTGAATCTATTCACAAAGAGACGAAGGTCACAACCACAAACAAACTTACGAAGAAAACTTTCAAATTTCAAGAAGCCTTGGTTTTACACTAACGTGTCTAACTCAATCATCAAGCGACAAGGAACTCAGAGACCCTGACGCGGCTCAGGAGCATGATGATGATCCATAGATGCGTGATTGGGAAAATGCGCGTGGGCCAAAAGCGGAAGCTCGCAGTGAGCTCCACCCATGCAGGCGCAGCGACGAGAGAGAGAAAAATCAAAACAAAAACATCTAGCCTTACGGGCCAGCCGGCCAGACACAGGGACCATGACAAAATTAGGGAAAATAGCCTGAAAAAACTAATAAACCCCATGAACTGTTTTAAGTGCACGAGTAGCTACTAAATATAATCCTGTATACTTGTGAGCTTTTGGTCCTGTCATGTGTTTTGAATTAAAAATAGTGAATTAGATAAAAAAAAAAAAAGAAAAGAAAATAAAGATTATTGTGCTTGAGTTGCAGTGCTGAGGGGGCTGGATAATATGAATATATTTTATGTCCAGAATACGATTATGAATCTACCCCAAACAGAGGCCACTGTGTGAATTTGATCTGCCTCAGTGGATGGTGACAGTACGTTGCCTTCCTTTGCTAATAAAACCACAACATTTTCCAGCTGACAAATATCACTAAAAGGCCAAAACCAACAATGAATTGCAATAAATATGGTAAGGTCTAGTGGGTCACAGTTATAATGGGAATGCGTTGAATGTATGGGAACTGGTTTATTAAAAACACAGAGAAGAAAAATGATTACACCCTCACTTTCCAGAAACAACTTTCTGGTTGTGAAACTTATGGGATTTGATGATTATAAATAAGAAAAAATAGAAAATCACTCAAGTTAAATAAACATGCAGCTGGACTTCTCATGAAGACTTGTATTCAGAGTTTTGCCTTTGTGAGGACATACAGGAAAACATTACAAACACACATGCTGTATAATTGCATGCATCAGTTATGGAAAGAACCGTTTATGCACTCTCTATAGTTGTCAATGGGTCTAACAAATAACACGGTGTAAAAATAAAATTGTGTCTCAATAATTAGTGAATATTTTCAGATGGGGACCAGCTACACCAACACCAATTCTGTAACCCTATACTCATACTCTTGCATTTTTAGGCCAGTACAAACAGATCCATGTGACACACATGCCACATTATGTGACACATTATAATAGCATAATATCGCGGGGTGGCTGTAGTAGGTAGAGCGGGTCACCTCCGCACCGGAAGGTCGGTGGTTCGATCCCAGGCTCCTCCAGTCTACATGCCAAGTATCCTTGGGCAAGATACTAACCCTATGTTTGCCTACTGGTAATGGTCAGAGGGCCCGGTGGCGCCTGTGTCCGGCAGCCTCGCCTCTGTCAATGTAGTGTGAAGCGCTTTGGGGTCCTTACCGGCTAAGAAAGCGCTATACAAATGCAGGCCATTTGTATAGCGCAGGCCATAACAGCTAATGTATTTAATGTAATGTGATCACAGTAGTATTTTATTTTGCAATACAACACACGGTGCTGGTGGCGACACAACCGGAATGAATGCATCCTGGGTGTGGCGTGGGTGATGTAGTAACTACAGTGGTGATGAGCTGCTTCTCAGCACTGACTGAGTCATAAACCACGTTTCATCTGGATTATTGCAGTAAACATTTAAAGATACATGATTCACTCGTAGTTGCCAATGGTATACCTACGTTTTCTGTTTCAGTAGCTCGCTTTTCTCCTTCTCCTTATTGACCTAAATCCAGAGATTCAACAAAATTCTCTTGAATGAATCTAAAGGGCATGTGTTTTCTTTTCTAAACCTACAATTTCTCTCTTTTTTTAACATCCCCAGTCAGTTAGCTGGAGTAAATTTAGATTTTTCACAGCATCTTGGGAAAAAAAGAAAAGTTTATGGCCCTGTGTAAACCCATACTTAGCCTATTTCATTATGTAATTTTGGCTTCTTGACTTGACATTTGAAAATTATGCACAGACACATATGCAGACAGACACATAGGAGGCTCTGCCGCAGATCTCCCACCACATAGTTTACTATACACAGAGACGAAACAGGCCAGTTTCTAAAGAGCGCCTTTGTTCAGAGCCTTTATGCGGATAAAAAGTTTAAAGATTAGGTAGAGCTTACTCTTATCGCTGGAACTTTTTACAACTCAATATTTTGGGCATTTTCTCCGCCCAGGAAATGAATCATTAACTTTGAATCCAGCAAGGTAGGATATAAATTGCAGTCACTCCCTAATTTCTGTCTTCTTCTTCTTCTCTGGTGAAGACATGGGTAAAGGCTTCTTCATCAGCAAAGCAGTGGCAGTGATCTGCGTGGTTGTAGCCATCAGTGCTGTGGCCACCATCATAGCCCTCTCAGTTGTTTATGCTCAGGAGAAATCAAAGAATCTAGAGACTTCGACGACTGCAACGACTATTGGACCTGGTACCACCACACCCTCCACCCCAAAAGAGCCCTGGCAGCGCTACAGACTTCCAGATTCATTTTCTCCTGTCTCGTACAATGTGACCCTCTGGCCCCGGCTGACTCCCAACGCTGATGGCCTCTACATCTTCAGCGGGAACTCCACGGTGCTGTTCACATGCGTGAAAGAGACTGACCTCATTCTCATCCACGCCAAAATGCTAAACTTCACAATGTTTGAGGGATACCATGCACAGTTGAAAGTTGTGGATGGAGCCTCTGCACCCCAGCTGAAAAAGACCTGGTTGGAGGTTCCTACTCAGTATCTGGTGATCCAGCTCAGCAGCCCTCTGCAGGCCGGCAGCACTTACGAGCTCTTCACTGAGTTTGTCGGAGAGCTGGCAGATGACCTGGGAGGATTCTACAGGAGTGAATATGAAGAAGACGGCGTGCGAAAGTATGAAATTCTTTTTTATTAAACTTCATGACATGATTGAAAAGTGTTGGAAGTTGGGCAAGTCCTCCTGCCTTTCTAATATTTAAATGACAGAATGTTAAATCAAGACTGGAAACATGGGGAAACAGCTAAAAGCTCATAAATTCATTTGTAATGTCTAACAAGTTGCCTCATTCCCAAATTTAAGAATGTTGCATCTGAGTATTACCTAATAACCACTCGTTAATTTCATGAAACATAAGATGTGCGCTAGTGTAAAAGTAAATGGATGCATTAATACATTTAGAATAACTTTTAATTTAAATCAAACCACTGTATGTTTTCATTTTTTATTGATTTAAAAATTATTATTTATGAAAGTGAAAAAAGCAAAATTGCCCATATAGTATATGATCACTTGCTGCCTAAATGCAAACACCTTCACAGCCAGACTATTGTGATACATGGACATCAACAAATGTAGTTTAAACAAAACCACTAATGATATGAAATGAAGTCAAATACGAATTCAATACAAAACCACGTTTTACTTTTGAACTATTTTAATTAAAGCTGATATGTGTGGGATTTAAAATACACTATACTCATCTTGATAATGAGTTAATAAAAGTCACGGTCAAGTCTGTTTTAAACATTCTGTTTTTAAAAAATCGAGTATGTCTAAAAGAATTCAAGCACTTTGTGTAATACCTCGATTATATGGATGTAATTATTACGTTTTCTGATCTTCCATTATCAGAATTGTGGCCACGACTCAAATGCAGCCAACAGATGCGAGGAAAGCCTTTCCCTGCTTCGATGAGCCAGCTATGAAAGCTGTCTTCCACATGACCCTCATTCACCCTCACGGGACTGTAGCTTTGTCTAACTCCATGAACTATGGCAAGTTCTTTACTTTGTGCATATCATTGTGCATATCAGCTGTCCCCATGTGATGACTTTAAATTAATCTCAGTTACATTTTGGTAGATACCAACTAGAGGACATGTAATTTTTAAGGCAAACTCACTTAAGTGACATTTTTAGAACTATACTCTATTAATTTCACTTTATTTAAAACATTGCACTACTGTATGTTTAATTGTTTAGTGTCAAATCTATCAATACCACACTCTTATCATTACAGCTTCAACCAGAAATGTCTATTTTCCTCATTTAGCACTAATATGCAGCTGTCTTTGACCCCAAAACAGAGCCTATAAACATCACCACCTCAGATGGTTTGGATTTAATCCAGACAAGCTTTGAACCCACAGAGATTATGTCAACCTACCTGCTGGCTTTTGTTGTGTGTGACTTTGAATACATTAAGTCAGATGTTGGTGCAGATGTTTTGGTAAGTATTTAGTAAAGCTTTCAATTTGAATCACAGAAACTAATTTTTTGGTTCCTTATAAATAGGTAATTTTTGATATAAACTACTATCTCGACTCTGTGCTTGCGTGAACTAGGCCCAATAATTCAAGTTGATCCGTGCTCATGATCGTTTGAATTAAAATAAGAGCAGTGGAAGCCTCATATATTAGATTTTAAAATATATGTATTGCTAATTTCTGCTCTGGATTCTGGTGCATAGCCTGAAATTGATAAATAATGGATGTTGAAGTAAACTATCAGACATAATAGCTGCTATTTTCAGAAGTAATAATCGTTGCATTAATGTGTGGAAGAAAAGCATTAAATTGAAAATAATCTAATTTTACTCAGTTTTTATTTTTACCTAAACTTGGCCCTTAATGTATTGGATTTTTTAAATCATGAGAGTGGCTGTTTTCCCTCGCTGCTGGTCCCAGTGATTCTTTGCTGCCCTCTGCTGGACCCAGTGCTCATTTCAGCTGTGAGGTCCACATTCATTTCCTTCTGTCAGGTTAATAAAACTGTTTTCCCTTTTGTCAGATCAGGATCTGGGCTCGCAGGAAGGCCATAGATGAGGGTCAAGGTGCATATGCCCTGGAGAAGACTGGACCCATACTGTCTTTCTTTGAGAACTACTACAAAATTCCCTACCCCCTCAAAAAGTCAGGTGAGAACAAAGAAATTCCTAGAAAAAAAAAATACAACAAAAACCATATATAATCCAAAATAATGACCTCTTTAACAAATTTTAGACCAGATGGCTCTGCCTGACTTCAGTGCTGGAGCCATGGAGAACTGGGGTCTGATTACCTACAGAGAGACTGCGCTCTTGTACAATCCTGCAGTGTCATCTAACGGAGATAAAGAGTGGGTGGTAACAGTCATCTCCCATGAGCTGGCTCATATGGTACCTAACAAACTTTAACTATATATATGTTTAGACTCAAATATGTGCACAAACCAATACAGTGACATGAAGCTGTGTCCTCACAGTGGTTTGGAAACTTAGTGACCACGAGGTGGTGGAATGACTTGTGGCTTAACGAGGGATTTGCCACCTACGTCTCTTATCTTGGAGCCAACTACGCCGAGCCAGATTGGAATATGGTGCGTTTATTTTGTTGTTGTTGTTGTTTGACGCAGAAGTCAATTTAATATTTAATAATGCGTGTGGTTGGAACACAGTGCAAATATTTCTCCATGTCTTTTCCAGAGCGATTTAATAGTTTTGAATGAGATCATTGGTGTGATGGCTGTGGACGCTTTGGCCTCCTCCCATCCCCTCTCATCCAAAGAGGCAGACATCATGAGACCAGAGGACATAAATGCACTGTTTGACTCCATCACGTACAGCAAGGTGCAATATAATTTACAACAGCACTGAACTACATCAACCCAGTATTTTGTATTCTTCAAGCTCCACTAATCAAGTTACTGACCTAGTGTGTTGTTGTGTCGTTAGGAACTTCACTTTTAGAAATATGGGTTCAATTACTGGACCTCAAGATGGTTATTATAGTCATATTTAAATCTGTGTAAGTGTTTGAATAATCTGTAGCCCCAAGACAAAACCAAAGTCCTGAATCAAAGAAATGAATGAGAAAAACAAGAGATAATACATGAGTAGGGGCACATAGCTATATGGAGGCAACTTGACAAAGGACAAGAGGAGACTGAGACAGTTTATACTAAAGGTAATGAAGGAAGAGAAAGCATATGGGGAACACAACTGCAGGAAGATAAAACTCAGAAACAATAGGAAGCTATAGAGTGAGAGGACCCAGATGCAAAAACTCAGAAGTAGGATAATTTAATAAAAAGTGAACCGTTTATTTGGCCAATAATGGAATCAAAAGGAGGAAAACTATCACTAGAGGTTCACAACTTCTTATTGTACAAAAAGTACTCCCATCAGGGGTATAATGGCAGATTTCTTTCCCCCAAGAGTTTACATATTAGCATTAATGGACTTTTGTGGTAGTTCTTTAAACAGCTGACATGTTTCTTTACAGGGAGCTGCAGTTCTCAGGATGCTCTCCAGCTTCATCACTGAGGAGGTTTTTTCAAACGGACTCAATGTGAGTAACGTTAATTCAACTTGTTAATTTCTGTCCACGAATGAGAATAAATGTTAATGTGGTCATATCAGCATTTTATTGACATTCATCAAACTAAGCCATTCATAATTTGTCTACAGATGTATTTAGAGGAGTTCAAGTATAAAAATACGGTCTACCAAGACCTGTGGAAGCACCTGCAAACGGTAAGTTTGTAACATTGATAGAACTGCGTTTTTTTTATTTATTAATTCATTCATTTGTTTGTTGGTTTAATTTATTTATGTATTGTTGTTTAAATGTGAAAATATGATTTAAAAAGGAAAATGTCTTATTACCGTATATCTTCCAATAGTAGCCCTGGTGTTTATTCAAAAAATTAAGTGCCCAGTGCACGAGTGGTGCTCCCCGAAACTCCTCTCCGCCCGACTCTCCTCGAGAGGAAGTAAAAGACCAGAAAATCACAGTTAGCAGGTTTGCTAGCCGACAGTTCCAGTACAGTGTAATAATCCCACTTCGATGGTCGCTGCATCCAGCTTAAATGCTGCTGGTCGTAGATGACGACTGATTGGAAGAAGAAGAAGAAGACAGCACGGAGGGACTTCCGGGTTGAATGTCACCCGGCTACTATTGGAGACCGGTGTCTATTTGTCGTGACATGTTTTCAAACCGGCGTTTATTAGAAACAGGCGTCAATAAGAGACAGGCCATTATTAGAAGATATATGGTATATTTATTTTATTATTAATTTGTCTTAAGAATATTAAAAGAATAACAACTATAAGATATTTCCTTCATATGTTCTTATATGACTGTCACAATTATTCTGGGTTTTACAGTGAGTGGGCAGCATGGCTCAGTGTTAGCACTGTTGCCTCATCATTGTCTTGGTTTTGTCTTGGGGATCCTGGGTTCTAACCCAGTCAGAAACTTTCTGTCTAGTGTGGGTTATTGCAGGGTTTTCTCCACAGCAGCAAACATGCATACTTCTTTTTCTTATTCTTTTAAATTACTGTTAAAACAGGAGGATGTTGTTTTGTCAGTCAGTTTTTTCATCTCTTGCCTCTGAATGTTAATGAGTTATTTCAGGCACAGTCTCTGACTACAGACACACCACCAATGTGTTATTCAAACCTTTTGTTTGTGCAGGGTAACCAATCAGAACAGAGTGGGTTCAAAGGCAGGGCTTCCTTAAGGGTCCATTAACCCACCACATCAGTCATGTTGTGCACAAACAGTGAGGGTGCCACATCTCTGTAGTGGTTTATAGGTCTGCCTAATGGAAAGGTCCCTTGTTTGTAAAGAGGACGAGACACAAATGTTTCTGGAGTGTTTTGAGGAAAGGCAAAAATCTGCCAAATTGGCTGTACTGCTGCAGTAGTTGCCTGAATAACAGGTTTCACTACTGAGATAAAACCTCCACATCAGCAATGGTAGAGAAGGAGAAGAAGTCAGATTTCAAAAATTGAGAGGTGCACAGCCAAAACAACACCAAAACGGGGCTTGTGCGTTGTGAGTATAATGGGTCCAAAGGAGAGCTTGTTTCAGACCATGTTTCAGAACATGAATGGGCTTCACTAAGGCACGCTATAAGATCCATTATGATAATTTTGAACTGTGAAACATGCAAAGCTTCTCTAGGAGAGCCCACAAATACAAATGTAGAACTGAAATCGAGTACAATTGGCCTCCTTCCACAAACAGTAGTTATGTATTTCTGTATAAGTAACATTAATGTTTCTACTAGATTATTAGCTTTCCACCCAGTTTAAACGTACTTTGAAGAAATGTTAAACTGGTGACTTACACTTGAAAAAAATATCAAAACAATTCTATGTTATTGATGATACTGAAATGTGAAAAGGAGCTGACACACAGATTGTTATACTAATATATTTACTCAGTTGTTCTTGTTATCAGGCAGTGGATAATTCTGGCATAGTGCTGCCCCACACTGTGGAAGTGATCATGAACAGGTGGATCCTACAGATGGGATTCCCAGTGGTCACCATCGACACCAAGGCTGGAAAAATCTCTCAGAAACACTTCCTGTTGAACCCAGATTCTGTGGTGGACGTACCATCAGAGTTCAAGTATGAACCTATTTTTTTAATGTTTCATGAGCATATTTTTTAATAAATGTGATAATGCCATGTTAAAGTCACCTGCTCTCTTCTCTGTACACTTTACTTACTTACATGTGTGTCTGGGTGATGTGGCTCCAGTTATGAGTGGTTTGTCCCTATTACCTGGATTAAGACTAATGTAGCTAAAGATCAGTTCTGGCTTCTTACCAAAGAAGGTAAGATTTACTATGTTTCAGGTGATTGAAGTTTGATGAAGATAAAATTAAAGGATTAATTTGTTTTTAATCTTCATTCCTAACAGCATCAAATCCAGACATGACTCTTGGTGCTAATGATTGGTTGATAGCCAACATAGACATGAAGGGCTTTTATAGAGTAAACTATGATTCTGAAAACTGGGGCCGTATCCTCACCAAGCTAAGCACCCGACATCAGGTATAACACCTATAATACCTCTGCATTATCTCTTAATAGCTACCAGTGCCTCCAGACTCATTTTTTAAAAAATCTGCCTTTTAGGATATTCCAGTGATCAATCGCGCTCAGATTATTGACGATGCCTTTAACCTGGCAAGGTGAGACCATTTTTTTAAATTTCATTTTATTTTTACTGCTAAATATTGAAATAAACAGCTGAACAGCTGTATGGGTTATTTTTAGGGCAAAGATAGTCAGCACAACTCTGGCTCTGAACACTACCAAGTTCCTCAACACGGAATTTGAGTACATGCCCTGGCTGACTGCCACTCGCAACTTAGACTACTTCTTCCTCATGTTTGACCGCAGTGAAGTGTACGGACCCATGCAGGTTTGTAAAAAACCTTTAACCTTTAACATCATCAGTGCATCATCAATAAATGAAATCAAACAAGTTTTTGGAACAATGATGATTTGAGGTTAATTGTGTAAGTTTATCGTAGTACTAGAGAAGTCAGTGGAAATCAAATGTAGATCATTTTTTTCCTGAAATGATATACAAGTAAACAAACTGTTTCATCTTCATTCCTCAGGCTTATATGAATAAAAAAATAAGCCCTCTATTTAAACACTTCGAAAAACTCACCACCAACTGGACGAAGATCCCTGAAAAGCACACCGACCAGTAAGGATGTTAACCTGCTACCTGCCTGTTTCACTTGTTTGAACATGTTATAGATGCCATGAATGACAGTTACATCGTAGGCTAGATAAACTTCATTATCACTGTTGCAAAAGCCTGCAATTAGCAAAAAAAATGTGCCGATGCTGTCATGTAAAACACAGAATTCTCCCAAACAAAAAACTCAAAAGTGTTCACAACAGTTATCGATCCATGTGTGTGTGTGTGTGTGTGTATGTGTGTGTGTGCGCATGTGTGTGTTTAGTGATTGCCATTAACTTGAGATATCAGTGCTGCAAATCAGCTATACTGAATTTATATCGTATATACCGCGACCATTTAATTGCATTCACACTCTTGTGACCATTATGAGTACACTAGTACTTTGAGGTACTCACAGTGCCCTGAATGTAGCCAAGAAAGCCTTGTAGCTATGCTACACACTTCTAGCATTCAGAAATGTGAAAATGCAGTTAGAGCCATGTGTCTCTGGCTATGCCTCGTCTTAATCGACAGCGTCATTAATGTTTGTATTCTCCTGACTCGCTTACATCCAGGTACAATCAGGTGATTGCACTATCCTGGGGCTGCAGGACACGAGTGGAGGGTTGTAAAGAACTGACAAAGGCATGGTTCAAAGAGTGGATGGAAAACCCTGATAATAGCAAGTACGCTAAACAACTATTATTACTTATAGTCATTCCCTTTGATTCTTGTATAATCTTATATTCTTCCTTCATATGTTTGATTACACTATAGGTATTTACCACCAAACATTTTTGCTATGATCCGACATTTATGATTCTGTTTTGGGCAGTGACTGTCATCACCCCTTTTCCTGTCTTGTTCAAACCATCCAGGATTAGCCCCAACTTGAGGACCACAGTGTACTGCAGCGCAATTGCAGAAGGAGGCGTGGTGGAGTGGGACTTTGCTTGGGGAATGTATAAGAATGCTACCATCGCCTCGGAGGCTGAAAAACTTTTGTATGCTCTGTCCTGCACCAAACAGCCTTGGCTACTGAACAGGTTAGTTGCAATAGAAGCTGGGTAATGGTCTACCCTTTCATTTGGTACTTCTTAGGTAATGTTACATTTTACAGACTGCTCTGAGTGACCTTTACACCTTTGATGCTGCTTTTTTGGATTTCAGCCTCACTATAATTGTATTTTATCAGACTCAAAATCACAATACTTTATTAACTCCTAAGGAAAGGATGTATGTAAATTATGTTTTAGGTATCTGGAGTACAGTCTGGACCCAGAGATGATCCGTAAACAGGATGCCACCTTTACCATTAATTACATTGCCAGTAATCCAATTGGACAGCCCCTGGCTTGGGACTTTATTAGAGCCAACTGGGCTCACATCTTCAATGAGTAAGTTTTCTCCTTATTTAAATAGTAGAGCCAGTTTCCCACATGCATTGCATCCCTGAACTTTTCTAGGACTTGCCTGACAAAGGACCATATGAAAATGTTTTAACTGTAGTTGTACTACAGTACGTTCTAGTAGTGCAAATGCATATCACATTTCATGTGATACAGACATTAATAGGCAACACAAATTAAAAATGGATATTTCCTTGATTCTGTAGGCATGTTTGGATGAACGTGCCCTGCCAAAGAGCTGTTGTCATGCGGCCTGTAGTTGTTTGCATAAAAGCCTTCTAATGTTTCCCTTTTCTTCAGCTATGGTGGAGGATCATTTTCCTTTGGAAGACTTATTGATGGAGTGACCAAACGCTTCTCCTCTGAGTTTGAGTATAAGCAGGTACATTTTTTATTCACGTCCGTATATTGAGATGAAATTAAAATAGTTGCTAACATAGCTACAATTACAGCAAATTAGCATCAGAATTAAATGTCAGTTATTTTCACATTCTTCCTCTACAGCTGCTGCAGTTTAAAGAAGAAAACAAAAACCAGCTTGGCTCAGCTGCCCCGTCTCTTGAGCAGGCGCTTGAAAGAACCAAGGCCAACATGGACTGGGTGGCCCTGAATAAGAAACTAGTGTTTGACTGGTTCACCAGTGAAATCTCAGTTTCAGGGGCAGTTTGATAACTGCAACACAGTTTTCACTTTTTAAATGTAGAAATTGTTCAAATCTTTACTTTGCTGAAAGTAAATGTATTTTTGAAATATATATTTTGTAAATGTAATGGAGATTTTTATAATTGTAAATTTTTCATAAAAAAGGCTTTTTAAGAATAAAAAGGGATTTGATTAATTCTCTTGATTTTTCTATGTGTTGACACTTTAATTGGACATTAATATCTGAATTTCAGGAGCGGGACCACGCCTCCAGCACACTCCTTCCGGTTCTCATCTATATACGTTCCCCCAGTTCTACAAGCTGGTCATTCTCATTTTTGTGCCCCCCCCCCCCCCCCCCCCCCCCCCCTCTTTCTTCCCCCCCCCCCCCTTTTTTCCCCCTTCTTTTTTTTTTGGGGGTTTTTTTTTCCCCCCTTTTACCC
>VURO01001941.1:9007-20270 GCA_015108175.1 Pelvicachromis taeniatus
GTTTGTGGAGAGAAAAAAAAAAAAAAAAATAAATTTTTTTTTTTTTTTTTTTTTTTTTTTTCAATCAACTTATTTTTGCTTTCCCATTTCAGATATAAACACAAAGGAAAAATGGCCAAAAGGAAAAAAACATTATCTCAACCCATGTACAGTCTACTTGATAATGAAGGGGATTGTGGCTTTCATCATATATTCAACCACTGATCCTCAGAAATACTCATACCTAACCCTCCCTTTCCGTCGTGTTGTATTTTTTTTTTTTTCATTTTCATTAGTTGTTGGTGAAATGTATTTTCCCAATCATAGCTTTTTTTTGGGGGGGGGGGGGCAACTTTACACCTTGGGCTTTCTTTGCCTCTTCTAAAAACCCTTAAGTTGTAACTTTTGATGCGTTTTATACTTTAGACTTCTTGTATCAACTAGGATTTCAGTGCGTGCGATGTGGTAAAGGTAATTAAACTATAAACATAGTGAGTTATGTTGCTTTCTTCTATAGTTGCGTACCAATATTATCATGTTGCATCATCTACAAGAATCTTGTCTTACCTAATAAATACTTTGCTCCAAAGGAACCACCACTTTCTCACAACAGATAAGAAAAGTCCCTAATTTAACTCTTGTCCTGTGACAAAGCTGCTATTATTGAGGACTTTCACTTTCCATATTAGCTCACATACTTCTACAGTTGGGAGGGGGAAATGGTACAGGTCAGTGCATGCTTTACTTATTCAGTTCATGCAATGCAAGAAAAAGTATTTAGTGCTTAAGCTTCTCTCTCTGTCTGTGTCTGTATATCCTCCTTCGTCTCCAGTAAGGTGTCACGTGATTTACAAGAACTCTCAAATAGATCATGAGCATGTTAACGAGCTATCATAAAATACTAAAAAAAAAAATCCACACCCTGATCACCTACATGTTTCCGCATCTATTGTGCAACACCACCAATAGTCCATTAAATTCAGCATACACAATACTCATGTTTACCATAACGGTGATCAGTTTCTCCATTGCTTTTACATAGGGATCCACCTCTGCTGATTATAGGTTAGAGCCATGGAAAAGGACGTCATGCATCCAGGTTATAAAAACAACATGTGGTTAGTTCCTGTTGTAAATTTAGGATACAAATACAAAGTTTCATTGAAAACAATTTGCTTTATTCCTGCAGCTGACTTGAATCCTTTAGTTTATTAGCTTAAGCTGAGGCTGTCTGCTCGGTGACCTCACATATCCTGCCAAGGAAATAATCCCTTTCCTTCCCTTCAATTATTAAGAATATCAAAGGCTTAAACCAAAATAACACAGTCACAGAATTGTTCTGATATGTTTATTTAAAAAAAGTATAAAACATTAAGCAGTCATATAAATATAAACCACAAAATCTCGAGTTGGCCTTCCCAGCTGCATATACAGAACCATGGACTTTTTTTTTCATGTAAGAGCCTCCAGGGCCTTGTTTCAATACAGTAATAGTATAGTAATTTATAATGAAATTATAAGGAGACTTTGATTTACAGCTTAGACAATTTAAAGAAGCTTAATGTCTGCAATGACATCAAGAGAGAGAAAAGACAAGGTTGGCCTTACAGTAGTTTCTTCCCTGTGCACACTTCTCCTCTGAACATACTTGGTGTCATTTTTTTTTTCTTTTCCTTCCTTAGTCTTCTCAGCTACTGACAGTCTCAGGATGAGACTTTCCCGTTCTGGCCTTTTCTCCTCTGTCGAGTCTGCTGGCGTTGACCCCTTCTCATTTTCTTCCTTTTTAGACACAATTTTACATCGCGACCCAACTGCTGAACTCTGGAGGGAGGAAAAAACATAAAGGAGCACTGTTAACAAAAAGATGAGCACAGAAACTCCAGCAATAAGTATCAGTACTCAACATCAGACCCTTTTTCTTGTTCTGATAGAATAGAAAGCAGTAGGAAAGATTAAGGAGCAGTCCAACCATGTGTTTTGTTACAAAAACCGGCTGGGCGACTTATAAAACACTGTTGGTCGCAATTTACAGGAACTTTGAAGACGTATCCCCTCTGTTTTTATTAGTTTACTGACTAGTGACAAACAGATAAAACTCACCTATTCCAGCAGCGAATCAGCTGTTTGGCCATCGGTGCTTCTGGATTCAGACACAGTGATTTATTGTTTCTTTGCAGTGTGACTCTGAAAAACACGTGAAACAACACTTTTAGTTTACAATCACCTCTGTGCACACGTGTCTGAAGAGGTGAAAGTGTCTCTGCGGTATCTGGTACTCACATGACTGTGACGTTGTGACAAGTGGAGCTTTTTGGTAACACTATGAGCGCATTCAGTTGACCTCTGACACCCTGTTGTGTTTTTGGACACATACATCTCCCCGGGATAAACGCGCTGTGTGACTCTCTCACTGCACAGAAATAGTAATAAGATCAAAAGTCAGTTCAGTCCAGTTCAGTTTTAGTTTTATGCATGGATAACTGAAAAGACTCTTACCTGTGATCAGTACACAGCAAAGGCTCAGGATAGCGAATGCACAGACGGACTGAGGATAAAGCTTCATGCTGAAGGACGTTGACACTGAGCCCAGAGCCACATGTTGGCTGCTTTATACTCATGCTCCTCCCCCACTCAGTGTGCTTTCCAAGCAGGAATTTCCCTGTGCCACCTTCCCTCCACAGTATCAGGATACAAGAACCTGGGCAAGGATCAGGGACATCTCTACTGCTTTTGCCAGAAAAGACTTGCTATCATGAAGCAACCTCTGATTAAAAGGTTTCCCTTTGTTTTGTGCTGTCCACTAGATTAAAAAAAAAAAAAAGTAGAAGACACAAGTGATACAGACATAAATGATGCAGGGATTGTTTTCTTTTTTTTTTGTCAGCTTGTTTTACATATAATCGTATACAAGATGCCCACAGAAGCGGCCGTTAACCCTTTAATTAGATTAAGATGTTTTCTGCCATTTGCGCTGCTCTATTGCAACATGATACAACATGATGGCTCCATGCCAATGTCATGTGATTTTTCCTAAACCACTGTCCTTGCCCTTAACACCGGACCAAATATTTGAAATCCTTTTCATTACAAGAGGAAAAAACACATCTCAAAGTTCTCCAGCTTTGGAAAAAGCATAACAGCAAATAACACTATTTATTTTATATGCTTTAAATGTATTTCTGCATTTCCATTTGCTGCTTAAATCCACACAGACTCTCTCGCAGTAAAGATTATTGGTACATTAGCATCACATCCATATTTTAATGTTTGTGACTGCTGTTTTTTTTTGTTTTGTTTTTTGCCACAGCTGCACTCTAGTCAGAATGAGTGCGCATCAGACCTATGTGAAGCTCAGTGAGGAGAAACTCATACAAAAGTAAGTGCTCCTTGCTCCATCACTGGACAGTTTTTATGTTACAGTAGAAATTCAGACTCATTAAATTTTATCAGTGCTCTTACTTTTAGAACTGATTCATCCTTTTGTGTGTTCATACTCAGGTCTGATATCTTGTCACTGCTGAAGACGTACAACTGTTACCATGAAGGGAAAAACTTCCAGCTGAGGACTCGTGAGGTAGGAAAAGCAGAGCGGCGCATGGACCACCTAGCAGGAGACAGTGATGGGGGGGGGGGGTGACCAGAGCAGTTTTGAAAATTGCCTTGCTGGAATGCAGGACACGCTACATAAAATGGCTCACGCACATAACAAAACTGGAGTCAGTTGCTACAAACCAGCTATGTAGTTTTCAACCAAATGATGAGGAAAAAGTCCCAAACCCGAATTGGTTTCCAATGTGGAGACGGCTTTAAACAAAGACCTGAGACTGCTGTGTTCTTTTCCTACGGGACAAGCAGTCGGCAAACCACAAAAAGCCCCCATTTCCCTCAAAATAAAGATATAAGGAGAGACAAGAGTTTCAAAATTTCTTCATCAAAGTCTGCTTAGCACAACATTTTTTTCTGCTTAATGTTGCTTTTGTGGGTGTAAAACTGTTTGCAAGAGCTTGGTTATTTGTTAGATATTCATTCTTTAGGTTTTCTGGTTGGGAGTTTCCCTTTGCGTTTACCAGTGGATTTTTTTTTAAGGAGGAAGCTGTGCGCGTGCATGTGTGGGCGTGCATGTGTGGGCGTGCATGTGTGCGCGTGCATGTGTGCGCGTGCGTGCGTGTGTGTGTGTGTGAGGGCAGGGCAAGGTGGTCAAGAGCTGTCCCTCTTGTTGTGCTCCTGCAGTGAGACTCACTACTTTGTCACTTTTTGGGAAAATCCCTCATAGCCACAGACCCAGCATGGATACAGAGTGACCAGTGCCATTACAACATTAACCATAATATTAAAACACAAAGTGGTTGAAACTTATAAAACGGAAAAGCCTTAATATGTGATAAGAAGAGACTAAATTTAAAAAAAATTTCCTTCTAAATTCCATAAAGAATTACTTCATACTCGTTACACTGGTGGAATGAACCACTGTAAGTTTGTGAAAGTATTGTCCCAGCTCTGCTGAACATGAAAAAATGAAATTAAAATTTCTCTTTATGTAATCTGAATATGGATTTAACTGGAAAAAAGACCCCACTGAAGACCACATGTGGGCTATGTGTGTGAATTCTGTATTATGCCACGTGAGGCCAGTTTTGGCCTCCATGAAGTTTCCCCACTCAGAACCACTCTGAGTGGGTGAATCAGTGACTCTTATACAGCTATCTGTATGCTGAAGTCCTAGGGATAACTGTATAAACAGCAGTTTATCCCGGGGAGATGTATGTGTCCAAAAACAGAGTTTAATTAACAGATGTCTGCTAGGGTTCCCATCACAGTCAGCAGAACGTATGAACAACTAACTTTGACTGGGGGCCCTTCAGCTCACATCACTTTGCTATTCTCCCCCCCCTGAAAACAAACAAACATATTTCAGTTCAATTTAGTTTTATTTATATAGCGCCAAATCACAACAACAGTTGCCTCTAGGTGCTTTATATTGTAAGGTAAAGACAAAGAAAACCCCAACAATCAGATGACCCCCTGTGAGCAAGCACTTGGGTGACAGTGGGAAGGAAAAACTCCTTTTCTTCCAGCAGGACCAGGCTGAGGAAGTGGCAGCCATTTGCCACAACCCATTGGAGCTGAGGGGAGGAAAGCAGGACAAAGACATGCTGTGGAAGAGAGCCAGAGATTAAAAATTAGTAATGACAAAATTCAGTGTGGAAAAAAAAAGAAAGAAAAGGAAACACTCAGTGCATCATGGGAAATCCCCATTGCAGCATAACAACAAAAAGATTCCGGGTCCCCTGACCCAGCCCTAACTATAAGCTTTATCAAAAAGTAAAATTTTAAGCCAAATCTTAAAAGTAGAGAGGGTGTCTGTCTCACAAATCCAAACTGGGAGCTCGTTCCCCAGAAGAGTGGCCTGAAAGTTGAATTTACAGAGGCAAAGCAAGACCTTTTAACTGAGAGTACACGATATCCTCAACACTTTTTCATTTGTTTTTCAATTTTCCAGTGGGGTCAGCAAGTTGTAGAAGCTGACAAATGACCTCTTTTTAGCTTCAAAGATTCGCGAGGGGTACTTCCCAAAGTCTGACATCCATAAGCCCACATTATCAATACCCTCCTTAGTCATGCTGGTTATGATTGCTCCAGAAGCACTAAACTACCGTGAACCAAATCATTAAATTGAGCTGGCACTGGAACAACTTCACGGTGATATGAGTGTTTTAAGTTTTTCAATACCATATTGTATGAATTAGTGTTACTTATAGTTAAAGTATAGCAGTAGAATTCTGCTGAGGGGGCACAATGACTTTATTGGGTGGGTGTGGACAACCGAGGCCTGTTCATAACGTCAGCAGTGCCTCACCTCCACTACTTTAAGCGATCAAACTGGGCCTCTTCTGTGTGCGCGCGCGCGTGCGTGTGTGTGTGTGTGTGTGTGTGCGCGCGCGCGCGCGCGCACGCTGTTGGTGCCTATCTGGAGATTTTTTTTAATTGACTTATTTAACTAATAACATGGCCTGTTGTGTTGTACAGGCTGTAGAAGCTTGTACCTTAAGTCTGAGTGAGGGAAATTCCAGTATTTTATTGTCTTTTACTTGTGATAAAGGAGCTTTTTATTGTGCACTAATTTTAGGTAAATGTGTCTGTGCATTGCACCTATACAGTTTACTAATGCAGCTTTCTACCCAGGCTTATTAGTGTTAGCTGACAACCCTCTTGTTCACATGTGGTCACTTCTGGTTCCAAGAAACTAACATCCAAAAATTCAACACTTCAAAGCGTGGAGCCCAAAACCCAATGGATGATGTCACGGTGGCTACAGACATGTGTTATTTTGCCTTTGGTTATTACTCAATATTCCAGTTAACAACAGCAGCAGCAGTAGACACAGAGAGAATTTGTGTCACAGGCATAACAAGACCATGACGCACTCACAGTGACAGTGAGTCACACACATAAGCTAACTTTACAGGTCACAGATCGCTTTGCTTTGTTGACAATTAAATATCAGCTACACTGTAGCGGTAAAGTTAAAATGCTCAGTCTCATTTCAACTGAAAATGCACTCTTAGTAGAGAAATCTTGCTCAGCGATTATGTTGATGCAACGATTATTAAAAATGAATTATGCGCATGTTTAGCTGCATGGGATCAGTTGACAGGGACTCTGGGTTAGGTTGCATCACTGAATCTTAAATGCCAATTTTGCTGGCAAACAAGCTACTCAATCTAATTACCTAAAGCTGTTTTCATTCAAATGCTGGACAACAACAAGCATGGTGGGCATGTAGAGCAAGAAAAAGTGCCTGTTTTCACAGCTGGATGTACTCCGTTTAGTTTAGGGTTAAGGAGCTGCTTGGGTCAAGTGTGCAGAGGGGCAGGACACAAAGCCCAGCCACTTGCTGTGAATTCTCCAGACCACTATCTGCTCTGTTCTCATGCACCCAGTATTTGTCCCACTGTTTAGATTGTACTGTGAAAACTCCCATTCCTTAAAACAGTTCTGCTAGGAGAAGCTTTAAGGTGGTTCTGCATTGTTGTTGTCAAGTCTGTCTCTGTTATCATAGAGTAAGTACAGTGTAACACACATTCAAAGCGTTACCTTTTGTTGTTTTACTGTTTGTCTGATTTTCAGGCTTTCTTTTCAGGCTTTAGTCACTCCGCCTTACAAGGTGTGTACAGAAAGACTGCAGTGCCAAGAATTCAGTCTTTTATTAAAGGTCGTACTACAGGAAACACAGTAAGGAATGAGTCATAAAATAAATAAATCATCAAGCACTTTTTAGATTAAAAACATAGTTGCCTCTACCAGTGAGATTATGTTTTTGGTAGTGTTCGCATGTGCGTCTGTCATTCTGTCAAACGCGATAGCGCGAAAACCATTGAATTAATTCTGAGAAAACTTTGTAGGGGTGAGGAGTGGGGTTGTGTTAACATTTCATTAAAATTGGGCTCACATCCATCAAGGTCTTCAAGGTCAGCTTCATGAATTATTGGTGGAAGTGCTACTAAAAAGCATTAGAACATAGAAACTCAGTAAAGTGTGGTATGAAAAATATCATGTCACATTTGACCTCCGACCTCTCGTTCAAGTGATAATAATCCTTATTGCCATTTTATACATTAACAGCATATACCGATATACCAAAGAAATATCACAGTAACAGACAAAGCTGTTCAACCACATAACAATTTAAATCTTTCTAAACTATGTTTAAAAAGAACAAAGAAAACAAATTGAATAAATACAAAATACGAGACGATACGTTCCCTTAAAAGTTTACACTACCCAGAGAGTGAGCTGTCTTTGTGAAGGTTTTGTTGGAAATTGAAAGTGAATTTCATGTGGTTTCACCTTGCGAGTGAAAGACTCCTGATTTGATTCTGGGGAAAAACACAAATCCTCTTGGAGTTGTGTCAGAAAAGACATCCAGGATTTTAAGAAAAGAGAAACTACGCCGAGCTACCCGCTGTGATGACCCCCTGTGAATAAGGGAGCAGCTGAAAGTAGCTTCTTTGTTTTGTCAACTGTTATCAAGAACAATCTGACCACAGGGTCATGCTGATCTTCATCCACTGAATAGTAGATATTTTGTAGACATGGCTCAGAAATATTGCACAGCACTAGTACACCTTGATTATAAGATAAAAGTAGAAAATTCCTCCTGTGAATAACTAGAAAATATGTGTCTGTAATTAGACAAAGCCAGACTTGCACAATCATTCAGGTTGTCTTTGGAAAGACATATGTGAAGTGGCGGTTGGAGGCAGTAGAGATATGTGTTGTTTTTAAGATTCACTCATGAAAGGGTTAGTCAGGTGATGTGTGTTAGTCATACTGGAGGAGGAAGAGGAGAAGATGTCAGGTGCTTTGAGTTGGAAGTTTATTACCATCCAGAATAAACAACCCCAGGACCTGTGAGGAGAAAACAAATTCTAAGAGGTACACCTTTAAAGAGTATCACTGTAATAGCCGTAATAATGCGGGTGAAGACTGCCGGAGGAGTCGTATTCTCCTTTCACTGCTCAGGTTGCAGAGCCAAGTTCCAAAACACGCTTAAGAGCACCATCTGGGCTTGTCTTAACAGTAAGTGGTGGCTACTGTTTGGTTGTACTTTTCAGCCTATATAGGCTACCACACTGTGGTATGGTGCAAAGGTTTGAGCCTGATCTAAGCAAACACTTGGCTCACTTCAGCCACTCCTGTGTTTTACTATGTATGTGCGTTGGTTGGTGCGCTCTATTAACCTCCAGTGTCCATCAGTGAGTATATAGCGCACTCTAGTGGTCGAATCTAGGTTTTGAAATGTAGTCCCCTTTCTCACCGCTGGATGTCACTAGCATGATAAGACTAAAAGAGGGAAGCGGAGACGGGAGGAATTTAATTTGGGGAGGGGGTGTCACTAAAATGCCTTCTATAGAATATCTTAATGCATGCATGCTCAATCTTCCTGGTAAGGAAATTCCAAAAAGTTAAGGTTCATCTGGACATAGTTTTCAGTGGGAAAAACGTTTTGTCCAGATGAACAGAATCAGCTTTTTGGGACTTTTATAAAATAGATACTTATCACATTTAAGTGTTGTTGTAAAATGTTTACCTCTGTTATATAGTGTGGATGAAGTATTGAGTAAAACTCTCTGTAACATGGTATGACTAAAATATGTGCAGCTTGCCTGCGGACACACCCTCTCACACTATGGATGCAAATAACACCTGCTCTTATTGTCAGTAGACTATGATCATCTCCCGTTTTTGTAAGTAGGGTTTAAATTTGACAGAAAACAAAACAAAATTTCTATCAAAAGATCTCAGACATTTAAAGATTTTTTGTTGTTGTTTTTAGAGAGTGTGACTTAACATACAAAAGAGGAATACGTGGTTTTTGAGCACTTCCCTTTTTGACAATATGATTTTTGGATTTTTATCATCTTCTTCTTTGTGGATTAATCTCAGAAACAAAAACATGATCATTTATATTCTGTCTATTATTTTAGTATTTTATTAAAAACTATAGTAGCCAGTGCCTTTACATCTTAACAAAATATTCCATTATGTAAACATGTAGATGTGCAGGAAAATAAATAACTCTTCGTTTGGCTCATCAGTCACATAGAGATTTTATCACTGAGCAAATACCAGCAGTTCGCTTCCTTGTTTGTATACTCCAAAGTACCTCCAGGGTTTCCCACAACAACAACCAAACTTCTCTTCAAGTCCTTATCTGTCCAAACAACCAGTCTACTGGGTCCTTTCCCTTGCAGTCACGTTCTCTGCTCATCCTGAGAGAAAAATCCTCTGTGCTGCTGTTTAGATTCAGACTGGAAGGTCTGGGAGTCCTTAGTGTGCGCGGAGTCCCGCGAGGTGTTGAGGCAGAAACAGAGAGCTTCATCTGAGCCTTTGAGAACTGCCGCAGCCTGGGGGACCTCTGGAGTCTGACAGGGCCACAGCTTGGGGCCTCAACAGGTCGGGCAAGAGCCTGGATGCTGTTCATGTAGTCCTCTAGAGACTGGGAGCTCTGGGCAGACTGGGAGGATGAAGGATTGACAGGCAAGTCCTCAAGTGTCTCGGTAATGGTTGGCAACTGAGGCAGAGACAGCAACAACTGTCTGCGTTTCATGCTGCAGTGGAGAGGAACAATAAAGTAATTAGACTCTGGGGTTTTTTGATTATTTTTTTTAAAGAAAAAATTAAAAGAAATACAGATTGTTGCTCTAATTTCTAATATTTAAAAACCAATAACTGGGCTGCTAAAACATCTGATATAATCTCTAAACGGCTCTAATTGCTGTCATTGCCTTTTTTTATTTAAAAACAGGAGCTAAACTGAACGATGTCTCCCCCTTTCCTTATTCTGTTTCGTTTCCTGGAAACATTTACGTTGAAATCATTAACTTAATCTTATAATTGTTTAGTTAATGTTGAATACACTGCTAGAATTTCTCTAAAAACAACTCGTGGGGATAATTCATTTGTAGTCCTGAGGAACAGCTAATAATGAAGAATTAAAAGAAGAATCACTCTCACCTTTGATGCTTGTGTTGTAGGTTTGACATGCAGAGAGAAAGTGATGTCCAGTCTTTGCGGTTGAGTCTGAGTGGACTGGAGTGTGTATCCAGCCTTTATAGAGGCACGCTGCAGCAGAGTGATTAACCGCTAGGTCCAAAAATAGCTCAGCTGACCTAACTCGCATCTGTGTGAATTTGTGTGCGTGCACTTGAGGGTGTGTTCATGCCTGTTCAGGAAACTGAGGCAGCTGTACTGAATGTTTATATTCCCAAAACAATGAAGCGCTGTGAGCACCTCCAGAAATCCACTTTCTGTCTCTTCTCTCCATTCTTTCACGTTTATGATTGTTATCATTGTGAAAATGAAAACAAGCATAATTATTCTTTCAGTCATTTCCAACCATAATCCCTCACCATCCATCCATCCATCCATCCATCTTCTGCCGCTTATCCGGGGCCGGGTCGCGGGGGCAGCAGCCCAAGCAGAGAAGCCCAGACCTCCCTCTCCCCAGCCACCTCCTCCAGCTCATCCGGGGGAACACCAAGGCGTTCCCAGGCCAGCCGAGAGATATAATCTCTCCAACGTGTCCTGGGTCTGCCCCGGGGCCTCCTCCCGGTGGGACATGCCCGGAACACCTCACCCAGGAGGCGCCCAGGAGGCATCCTTATCAGATGCCCGAACCACCTTAACTGGCTCCTTTCGATGCGGAGGAGTAGCGGCTCTACTCTGAGCTCCTCCCGGATGGCCGAACTTCTCACCCTATCCCTAAGGGCGAGTCCGGCCA
>VURO01001942.1:0-16090 GCA_015108175.1 Pelvicachromis taeniatus
GTATGTATGTATGTATGTATATATATACATATACATTTCTCCACTCCAATGCATAACTACTTCAACGTGATCGAACACACACACACAGAGTGTACTATGTTATTGTGGATTTTGTTTTGTGAATGAAGAGCATTTTTTGGCAGAAAGCAAAGAGAATGTTACATTTTGTTTGTTTAAAGACACCATTGTTGCTATTTATTTGAAATGTTTTGTTAACTGAATAAACTCAGGTGTCTACAATCTAGCCTGGTGGACTGATCTGAGACTGCTGTGAAACAGGTCAAACTTGGGTGATTGTTCAAAGGCTTTCTGCTTTGCCTCATAGTGCCGTTTGACATTGCCTAAACATATGCGACACACTGGTTCCCTGCTTGCTGCCGAAATAATGTACATGTATGCGTGCCAGGTATTTCCAGCTATTATCGGCATACAGTTGAAGGTTCGGCACGGTAGGCATCCACCCAGCATTTTGGTCCGAAATGCACATTGTCTAGTTCATATTTGAGAACCACACTAAAGCTGCCCATGTGGTTTCACATCCCTATTGTTTCAGCACATGTTACCCCCGCCTTCAGCAGGTGCTAAAGTGACTGAGGGCAGTTGGGGAATTTCGACACATCGCCCAACTTTAATCTGTGATTTGACTATGTGGTTATTGACATGGTATGTCTTGAATGCTTATTTAATGTTCTAGTTTAGTTAAAAGAGCTGTTTTTAATTTTCAAGATGTTTGCTGTCATTAAACAATTCAAATGACTTGAAATGTATTAGTAGAACACAAAGGTAATTCCCACCTACTTCCTTTATCAATACGTAATTATTTGAGTTATTTAATTTTTCAGTCTAAATTTGTATATTTAATGCGCTATAAAAAATACTTGCAGCATGATATCAGCTTTTGTAGCTCAGCAAATGCTGAAGGCACTTACCCCAGCTCTCCACATTCACTAATCAAGTAAAAACTCCTTGTTCCATGTTCATCTTGTGTGCTCATGCTTGAGAGTGTCTCGGTATGATCAAACGCTGCACCTTAGTCCCACTCTGTTGCAGTAGATTATGAATCCCTATGGCTAAAATGGCCTGTTTATCTGCTGAAGAGAGACAATCCACTGATTGGTGAGTGCTGTCGCGCCGTGTGTTTGTATGCGTGTGTGTGGGTGTACTCATGTTGGTATCTGTATTAGTGTGTGCGAGCTGGTAGTTTTCCTCTCGGAGCTCATCAGTTCATATCCACCACACATCCCACCGCAGCATGCAATAAATAGAGTCTCCGCCACTCGTTGAGAAATGGCACAATTATCCCCTGCTGGTGAAATATGGGCCGGGATGCACCACTGCTTCTTTCCTACAGAATATGTGTGTGTGTAAGCGTGTGTGCACAGATGCAGCGATGAGGGTGGCAGTTTTTTTTTATCCTTTGTGTAGTCTTTGTGATGTGCTTTTGACATACAGGGAATTGTTCTCACCTATATATCAGCGCACGCATGCACGCATGTAGTTTATCTCCACATGTAGATCGGTGCACACGGTGTACTTGGAGAGCAGCTCACAGTGCAGCATATTGCAGTTTTAGCTGAGATAAGCAGATAGAAGATCTCACTGTCTGTCAGTCAGGAAGGTCAGTCTTTCTATTTCAAAAAATTCCTTGCAAGCCACTTTGCATATAGACCTGTGGAAGAAAGAATTACAATATATTTTTGCTTTTGCGTGGAGCTGCATCAGTGGCATGTAAGCTTATAAGCAATACTGTAGGTTTCTGTAGGCAGTCCCACTCCTTTGGCAATTTCAACTTTTGTATTGGATTTTTCACAGGTCCAAATGGGCTCCAGCATCATACACGTTTTATATATTTTTTTATGAATAGGTTATATCACAAATTCCAGTTACCGAATCTGCCAGTAAACGGGGAGTCTAGAATTTATTCACTCATTTACAAACATAGTGGTAAAATATGGGTATTTTCTTGGGTTGAAGGATTGTTTCTTTCTGTCTAAAAGGGAGATCTGAGACGAGAGATTCACCAAAGACCCGAATTATTATGACATTTCCTGCCGATTGTGTTGTTTGCATTTGTTTAGAAGCTCAAGGTGCCCCTGAATTAGCTAGAATCAAGACAATATTTTGATATCAAAATGTACTTCTTTTTTAACTTAGATTAGACATTACATTACCAGAGACCTTTTCTGTTTTCACTCTCTTCATTATGAAAGGATACTTGTTTGGCTGTAGCAATTAAATTAATTTGTATTACTGGTGGCAATTGTGTTTATTTCTTATTAACCAACTCAAAGCATGACTTTTAAATCATTTAACACCACTTTCAATTTGGCATTTAGTGGGGTTCTTTCCCTGTTATTTTACACTGTTTCCTGCAGTGGAGTATTTCCCTACAATTTTTTTTTAATTGTAACATACTCGGCAGAGTTGCTCTGAGTTGCTCAGTGGTGTCTGTTCATTCCCTCTGAAGCCAGAGTCAGCAGACAGTTAGCTTAACATAAAGAACAGAAGCAGGAGGAGCTGCACTGTACTGTCTTTGTCTGAAGGTTACATCATATCCCTACCAGCTCCTCTAAAGCTCATTAAGACATATCATTATTCCTTTGGGTCACCTTTGATTCAAATGTGTTCGCTTTATAGTTTTTACATTTCAAATAAATTCATTAGCAACACATGGATTTTTCTTTACACCAACAGAGCAACCTTTAGGACCGTTTATTGCACTTGCGTGCTTTTAGACCTTTTAAAATGTTCAGTGACTCTCTGAAATGTCAAAGGGGGGTTGCCCATTCATTCCAAGTTAGCCATACACATAATTTTATTAACCTCAAGTGATTTCTCTTCCCAGTGGCTTTTGACATTTCTGTGACTTTGCAAATTGCAAAGTAACTAAATGGCAGAGAGTAAAGAAAATATGGCAAATATATTAACCACAGGTTGGTAATCAAAATGAACTGTCTGACCAGGCAAAGGTCCTGTGGGTTATTCCGAGTGTAAAACGCTAAAATTTGATTTCTCTGTCTTTACAGATATGGGAAAATAGTGTCAACCAAGGCCATTCTGGATAAGAACACTAACCAGTGCAAAGGTAAGTAGCTAGTTTTTGTGGCTTGTACACCTGTCTTGTTTAAGCGCGCTATCACTCTGTGGGTGTCCTGTCCCAGGAGCCAATGGTAAATCAGCGATGTGGTGAGGAAAAGGATTTGGGTAAACAAGTTGCTCCTGGAGGCGCTGCCCTGCTTCAGAGGATGATTAGGAAGGGAGCCACACTCTTAGCCTTTCCCTGTCTTTTCCTCAATTTCCTGCTTTGTCGTACGGATGACAGTCATTTGGAAAGGGTGTTTCCATTAGTGTCCGCGCAGTAATGCACATGAAATAATGACATTACTGGCTCATTCGAAATTGTTTCTGAGGCACGCATACTACACACAATTACATGCTTGAACATACGCAGCCAATTAGAGGGCTAACAAGCAAGCAAAGATTAGATAAACTTCAGTTATTATCTTTGTCAAACTCATCTTCTCAGAACCTTGGTCAGCTGCCTTGCATGGCTGAAAATACTTTTTGAGGAATCAATTTTTTAATGATGAGGACCAGTGAAGTCTTAAGTGAAGAAATTGTGAAAGAGAAGAGAATATAGAGGGATGAGGGAGGGGAAAGGAGAGAAGAAAAAAAAAGATTAGTGTGCTACTTGCCCTGAGGTGTCTGGCAGCACTGTTTAAGAGCTATTGAAGTTCCATCAATACTTTTAATTGCTTTTTGTGGTTTCCCGGGCTCTGAAGTGTGGCCTTTCAAGGTGAAGCTGCCTTCTTAACCCTGCTACACACATGAGTATATCCTGCTGGGCATGCTCTGGGTCAAAATGTTGAGGAAAAGAACCTTTGCCTTTTAGAGGATAGGGGGAAGAAAGGCTGATTATCTTGGCAGGTCCTTTTTGTGAGTTTGCCTGGCCATTAAAGACAACACTTGGATGCCTGTTAGTAGCAAGGATATATCTACAGGTCACAGGACACAGAACAGAGTGGATTAGAGGGGACAGTGAGAGGTATAAAAAGAGGTGAGACAAACATCTTTGAATCTTCCGAATAAAAGAAATTAGATGTTTAGTGTCCAGCTGACTTCAGTTATGCACAACATCCCAGCTTAGCACTGTGTTTTGTGGGAGACAGCATTTCCCATAACTCACCTTCCTGGAATGCAGGACTGCTGAGATGCCAAAAAGCAAATATAAGCAGACTTATCTTATGAGTGGAAAGGATAGTCCTGGTCTACACTCAGTCACAGAGAGGTAGGTGGATACAGGAGAGATGTGACGAAGAGGAAGAAAGAGCGCGAGGACGAAGGGCTTAGTAACTGTGAAGAGAAAATTACAGTTCTTTAGTGTTTGAAAGGCAAATTGAGGTGAGGCATAGCTGCACAAAAACGTGATTTCTGCAGTTTTTTTGCTCCCCGTTTCTGCCTGGGCATCTCTCCCAGTATCTGTTGTATTCAGTTTTATATATATCTATGTCAAAATCACAACGTGCATGATCTTAGTGCACTTGAACGCCAAGACCTTATAATATTGCAGAGAGGGGAAAAAATACTTCTTTTATAGTTAATGAGAGGTATTTGTATCAGTCATGACATAACATAGCATAAATAAGAAGAATTTGGGATAATATTAAAACTTTTTAGTAGTACTTTTTAAATATATAGATATTTATTATTAAATGTATTTTTTAAAATATAATTTATTTTAAAAATAACATTTTTAGTACTTATTTTTTATTCATACTGTCATTTACTAACTTCTTTGATGTTCAATGGGAAATCTAAACCCATAAGATGTCCTGCAATCGACTGGCAACCCGTTGAAGGTGCGCCTCACCTGTGACAGCTGGGATAAGCTCTAACCTCTCCATAACCCTGACTTGTACAAGCGGTTAAGAAAATGGGATGGGATAGATGGCAAAATCATAACTAATCTTTTTTGGAGAGCAGCAGTTCTCTTTTATTTTCTTTGATCAAACACTTGGGGATGGTAGGGACAAGCGTCTCCCACAAGGTGAGCAGCTATCAAAGCGCAAGAGATCCAGGCAGGCGCACTGAAGCCCGATGGGCTGGCCTGCGCTGCTCGTAACAAATCGAAATCTGCACACAGCCCCGATCTGGTCACGGCTTGTTTCCATTCATCTGACCCCCTGTTTCTGACACTTGTTTAAATGTCAGGATGGTGGCTTACCTTCACTGTGCTACCATCATGCAGCCCGTCTCTCTCTCTCGCGCGCGCTCGCTCTCCTGTCTGTTCTCCTTCTCCATCTCCTCGTCCCTCTTTTGTGTTATTTGTCTTTAGCTCAGCTCAGTGAGTGCACTGCCAAAACCATGTGAAAAATGGGCTAGAGAAGAGGTCAGTCATCTCTGAGAGAGTGCTATTAAGAGAGAATCAGCCATTGGAAAACCAAGGTAGTAACAAACCTTGCACTTGCTGACTAACGTTTTGGTGTTTATATTTTGTGAAAGAGAAAAAATGTTCTTCATAACAGTTTAAAATAATTATGCGTTTGTATATACTGTACAAGGCTTTGCAGAGATTAATGATTAATTTATCAGTTAATTAACAGATGTAGATGCATAAAATATGTAGTTTCCAAAAATGAAAGTATGAACCAATAAAGATGATGATGTAGGTGATAGTAAGGCACATCGACAGAGAAGTGGGAGCTTGGAGGTTGAGTCAGTGCCTTAAACCTTCCTGAATCATTTTTGCATTGTGGCAGGGCGCATTCTCCTGCTGAAAGAGGCCACAGCCATTACAGAATACCATTTCCATGAAAGGGTGTACATGCTCTAGAACAATGCTTAGGAGGTGATATATGTCAAAGGAACATCCAAATGGATGGCAGGACCCAAGGTCACCCAGTAGAGCATTGCCCAATCCATTACACTGCCCCTGCCAACTTGCTTTCTTCCCATAGTGCACCCTGGTGCCAGGTGTATCCCATGTAAGCCTTTCTTTCTGCTTCTAACGCATCAACTTTGAGGACAAAATGTTCACTTGCTCCCACCCACTAACAGGTGCCCCGATGAAGAAATATTTACTTCAGTGCACACATGATTGGTGTACACTGATGACTGGGAAATATTTGGTGGGTGAGCTGCTAAGGACGCACGGGTTTATTCACAAACCTCCATAATGACATGTTCAAATAAGCAGGTCACAAGCAAGTAGCCTCAAAAATAATACTAGCAATCTCTTATCAACATAGGCGCAGTGCTTCCGTTTAATACGCCTCAGGAAAAGTGGTTTTGGGCACTCAGTTTTTCTCTTATCAAGCAGCACATACTTGGAATACAGTACCCGCAGAATTAAAGAACATGATGTTCTTTACTTTTTTCTCTAAATCTATAAAACAGTGATTATTGGACAATCCAACAAGTTGTCATGATTTGAAGCAGTGTCATAGAAAGTTCTTAATTCAAGTGTGTTTTTCCTTGTGAGTTTATGGGCTTATTGGATCTTATTTTACTGGTTTACACATTATATGCTACCTCTGTATTCGCAGATATATACAGTATATCAATATATTGTATATATCTAAAGAAATCTGTGTATATCTATGTATATCTATATATCTATCTATATATATATCTGTGTGTATATATATATATATATATTATATATATATATATATATCTATATATATATATATATATCCATGTGCTTTTTCTTGAATCTATTCATAGTACTTAAGTGTGTACATTCTACCTCTGTTTGATAATTCTTTAAGAGTTGTTTAAGAAATGAATGTTCCACCCTATAATAAAAAAATGAGTGATTTTGAGCTTAAGACAAAAGCCAGGTAGTTGAATATGTGAGATGGAGTGGTGAGTGTGGGAGTGTAGGCTGTCTGTTGTGGTAATGCAGAAACGGAGATGATGCTTTGTGTGCTTACAGGTCAGGTGTTTGGGAAGTGTGTAGTTACCGTGCATAGAAAAATGAAGCAACACGGGTACCTAACTAATGTGAGCATATGCCTTGTTTCTCTACAACCGTACATCTGTATATACATTTGCTCTCGGTAGATGAGTGTGCACTGTAAAGTACTGCAAAGCCTTGTTTGAAGTACCACATCATAAAAACTACACTCCAAGACCATGTAATATACCTCTCCCACGCACTCAAACACAAAGGGCACACTCACACACACACACACACACACACACACACACACACACACACACACACACACACACACACACACACACACACACACACACAGAGAAAGACTAATGGTACCCCCGCACTCACTCCCCATCCATTTGCCTGAGGTGTGTTCGACTCTTGCAGCAGCAGTGGCTGCGCAATAGATCTATCAGTCCTTTTCCTAACTTCACAGCATGTGTGCCTGCGTGTCTGCCTGTTCTGGCTGCTCTCCTCCACCACCTCACCACGCAGGCCTTTCAATGAGCCTCTCTATCTTCCCAGCGCTGACTCACTCCCTCACTGCCTCCCTTGCTCAGTGACACACACACACACACACACACCTGTACTCTTACAAGGGTGCACAACAGTTGCATGTAAGCTGTGCGTTCCGATAAATGCACGCACATGCTTTGGATGTAGCCAGTTCAGAGAGGAACAGGAAGTTGTGAAAGGGCTTTAGGGTTGTCAAGAGCTGCAGGTAAGAGGAGGCATTCAGCTTTTCATCTCTCTCTCTCTCCTTCTCTCTATCTTGCTCTCATGCACCTCCACACTCTCACTCGGCTTCTCCTTCTCTCTTCATCTCTGTTTTTCTCTCCCCCTCTCATACTCCATCTATATATCTGTCTCTGCACTTTCACATAAACTGTAGAAATACAGCAGAGATTTGGGCTTTACATCACAGATGGAGTGGGGGATTGAGAATGGCAGAGGGAGAGAGAGAAAGGAATAGACTGCGAGAACCCAAAACCGCTCATTTGCCATCCATGCCCACAAGGGCCTCTTAAAAGGCAGCGGCGGCATTTGAAATAAAGCAGGGCTGACCGAATGGAGACATTTTATTTTTCCTGCCAGAGCCCGGAGGCAGAGGAAATGACCTCAGCCCTTTAAAGGACCTCCGTTTCCTCCTCCGCTTCTGGGAGATAAGACTGTGCTGAGATTCACCGGCCCGACTGGCGCGCTGCTGCGACGGCCCACCGCACTGAATTGTGGGAGATAGATGAGATGAGATAGTCTCTTGTGGCTGTGTGTTCGGCAGTTTGTTGTTGTTCATTTCTTTGCCCCGTAACTTGCCATCCATTTTACATGAGGATGCTAAAAACTCACAAGGGCATTACATAAACTGACATCTTGAAAGAATTACTGTCGCCTTTACTCTATTATGTGGGTGAGCTGTTGTAAAACATGCTAACCTCTTATTTTGTCCCTGCAAATTTAAATCATGTTTGAAGCATCCACGTATTTGATTTAAAGCTTAAAGGAGCAAGTACAGTATGTTTGACTGCAACCCTAATTAGTGTGTGTCGGAAGCAGAATGTCTTCCTTGCTTTTTGAATGCTCGACTTGATCAATTTTGTCTGGCTGCTCAGCATGTGCAGCCTCGGTTTGGTGCAGTTTAAAAGCCTGTCAGGAACTTGACCATTACGTTCTGAAGCATCTAGTACCCTTACCACAATGGCGACCTAATGGAGAAATACAGGCAACGTTGCATTCTATAAAAACAGATTTATTGCTGCATCAGTGCCTAAGTAGAGTATTGCATGACTCTCAGCATAAGGACTATTGATGAATGAGGTGACGCTCATCAAAAAGGCCTGTTTTTCATTGTCATGTGCATGTGTATTGGTGCTGGCGGTGGGGGTAGGGGAGAGACCAGAGTGCTTTCTGAATCCGTTATTGGTTTCTCATTAGAGGGCCAAGATATAAACATTTGTCTATGTTCTGCACTGTGCCGGCGCAATTAAGGATTCTCTTTGCCGCCCCTTCTGCCCTTTGAAAGTGAATTATGTGCAGATGAGAATCTTGACTGAAGTGTGGCCAACAGCAGACCTTTTCCAAATGCCTCTGCTCGCTCAAAGCCATTCCAGAAAGACGCGATATCAGCCGAAGGAGAAGGCGAGACAAAATGTGTGCCGTTCCCTGCTTGCATTGCGTATTAATGACTCTAATTAGCAATAGCTGAGAGATAATCACATCGATCTGGACAGATTCAGCATGCAGAACGTCACTGGATAACATCTGCAGGCTTTGTTAACACCCCCTATCACACATACACATAAATCTTTTTCTCTTTTTAACCCCCCGCCCCATCATTTCCCAATCACTCTACATTCCACTACATTCCAAGTTGGCAGTTTACCAAGAGGCTGTCTCATTGGCCAAGTTTGTCATAAATACAGTCGGGCCAAAGCCGTCGCATTCCTTGAGCTCTGACCTTTTGTATCCCTTCCATTTCCGGTGTTGTTTTTGCATGCAGTGTGGTCGTCTCCTGTTTATGTGATTGCATTTTTAATTCTTGTAAGTGTACAGACGAGGTCGTGGTGAGGTGATACCAGGAGCCAAGGTTTCCCAAGATGCTTTTTTTTTTAGACAGAGATCTGTTTCAAAATTTGGGAAACGTGTTCATTTCTAATTTGTTATTGTTGACTGGATCTAAACAAGGAGAAAGATCTAGTATTAATTGGAGTAGCAGACTCTTGGGAATCTCTGTTCCAGGTTTTCTTTTCTCATCATTGTCTCGGTCCATTTTTACATCACACACATGCCTGAACTCCTTTCCTTGTCGTGTTTGTTGACAAATGCCTCAGCAGACCCTGTGAAAGTTTAGGAGGCGTACTTCCAGTCATCTCTTATCCTGGACCTAACCCATGGATGGCAGGGGAACCACTATGTGAGATACGGCCTTGCGCTGACCTGCCAAGGCCCTGGCCCCTTGCACATCCCCTGACTAATGATCATGCCCTTGATTAGTTAAGGAAGGCATAAATCATAACTGCAATGCAGAGGAAAGTTAGCTGGGGGCGGCCAGGCTGTTCCTCATGAATGACTAACAGATGCAGGACAAAAGAAATGGGCTGCATAGTTGTTCGGAGGAATGGGACAATCTGTCTTTGTCCAGATTTTAATGTTTGTCTCTACCTGGAGATTTTCCCCATGTTCCTAGGGCACTTGCTTTTCATTGATCCGGCTTTGTTCAAATATTAGCCTGCCTTGCTGGTGGTGCTTTCAAGCCCTAGTACCTGACGTGATTACATTGCTTATTACAGACTGCTGCTCAAATGGGGATAATATGGTGCCGCAGAAGATGGTACCCCGTATGAATATTAAGGTTAGTAATATCCAGGTATAGTCAGAAAGGAGGGAGAGCAGGTATTTTAAGACGCTCACTATGTGAAGTGAAACTGTGAAGGAAGGACTGCACCTGTTCTTTGTGTGAAATTGTGATTATGCTCCTTATGTTTTCACATCACCGTGTGCCGTAATGAGTAACTATTCAAGGCTGTTTGCCGTTCTAACTCTAAAAGTGCGAATGTGCATCTCCAAGTGTGGGCATACTTGTATAGTACGGGTTTTAGGTATGTTAATATGTGTGGCTGTGCTACACACATTCATTTCCTTTCTGGCAGTTACAGGTTTCTTTGTGTGTGTGTGTGTCCTTGTGCACTCGTAGGTTTTCATTCTTAGTGTTGGAATTAGTGCTTTGCATATGTGAGTGTGTGTTCTTTTAGATATCTGTGTGTGGGTTCTGTATAACCACTCAGTTTTTTTGCTACAGGTCTCATTTTAACAACCTCTTGACAAGTAATTAACACCCTTCAGGTCTCAAACCTTTCTCAAGTGCTCTTCACGTGTTGCACCAAACACATCAGGGTTTTGCTATTAAGCTAGCAAGCTAATGACGCTACCAGAAGAGGGATGCGCCTCTGCTTTCTGTGGGTTATTTTTATTTCTTTCGCTCATTGTTCTTCTACTTTAAATCCTTGATAGCTGCAATGAATGTATGAATAATTTACTTTTGAATGTCTCTTGAACTTCATGAAAATAATCTTGCGCCTTCAGATAACTCGGATTTAATGTTATAAGCTAGGTCCTCTTTTTGTCCTGATACCGTTTCCTTTTTTATGCAATATAAATGTCGAACTACAAATTCATACGACACGTTTTAAGTCGTTGCTTCTTATCCTGAATTTAGCTCGAAAATGCAGTAGAAGCCATATGGTGGTGTGCTAGAGCTAATGAGTGTGAATAGATATGAATTAATTAAGGAGTAAAAGAGAGAGAGAGCAGAGAATGAAAAATGATGAACAGAAAAATGAAGATGTTAGAAATACTGAGCTAGAGAAGGATTATTGTGAACCCACACATTGTTTATATACTTGACCTGAAAAAAAAGTTAATCTTATATTAAACTGTGATGTACGTTGTGTCCTTGAATCAGCATGACCAGAACAGTTTGTGAGTAATACTTGTTTTTTGGCACTTACTATACTTTCTAAAGAATTAGATCAAAGAAGAAGGTGTGTTAATAACATCAAGATTGCTTTTATGGCAATCTTTCTGCAAATATTTCTATGGAAATATGCATGGAAATTTTGCCTTATACAATATATAAGGCAAAAATAGAGTTTTTACTATTCTAACGGGGCTAAATGTCAGCCTATTAACTTTTATTCTTCAGCACAGTCTGAACTTTCTTAGGCAAGCTTTCTTGTCTTTTTAAAAACATATTCAGGAATAGTTCATTAGGTTTCTTAAAGGACATTCTCTGTGGATGTTAGTTGTCTTTAGTTCTTTTCCCACACTGCTTCAATAATGTTGAGGTCTTGGCTCCAGCGAGGCTAATCCATGACTGATCGTATTGCGTTGTGTTTTTTTCTAGACATGTATAGTTTTACTGCATTGGCAGTGTGTTTGGGATCATTATTGTGCTGAAAAATTAGTCCAATCAGATCCTTTCCAGGTGGTATTGCAGGATGGGTCAAAATCTGCATTCATCAATTTTGAAAAGATCCCCCAACACTACGAGCTGAACTGCAGCCTAAACCAGGACAGTGCCATCACCGTGGTTTATAGATGGCTAAAAACACTCACTCTTACACCTCTTTCCTGGCCTACTTAGTTGAATTAAATATTTCAAATTTGGATTCATTACTCCATGAGACTTTTTGCCATTGATTTTCTGTGCAGTTGTTGTGCAATTTGGCATACTTTAGCCTTTTCTCACACTTTTCCTTTCTTAAGAATGGCTTCTTGACAGCCACCCTTCCATTGAGTCCATTTCTTATGAGGTTTCAGTGAACAGCAGATGGATCAACAGAAAGCTCAGATGTATCTCCAATGTCCTGTTTCTTGGGACTCGATTTTCAGATAGTTTTCATCTGCTTTACATACTTTTTTTTTTTTAAGCTGCCACTTCATCTGAAACACTACACATCATGCTGATGAATACAAATATAAGCTTTCAGCTAATATTTTTTGGGAATCATGTCGGTGGTTAAAAAAAATAAAATTTTTGTGTATTTTTTTAGAGATTGAAGTAAAGAAATGGCAACTTAATTGTGTGTTGTCTGACAGGCTACTAATAACAACGTGCTTAAAGATACAATTTAAAGTTGGTTCTTTGCCAAAAATAATTTCACTGCATTTTCTCAGGAGAAAGGAAGTGAAAAAGGGTGGTGGTGGTGGTGGGGGGGGGACAAGGATCAAACGTCTGGGTCTTGGACCCAAGCGATAAAGAAATAAGGGGTAGCTGAAGACAGTCCTGTACTTGGATATACTGTTGGATTATTTTATTTATTTACTTATTTATTTATTTATTTATTTAACCTCATGTCCAGTTTGTCTTCTGCACAATGAGCTGCCACCGCCCCCCTTGGCTGTAAGCCCTGGCAATCTGCCCTCTGCAGATCCCGACTCTCTGACAAGGACGGTCCTACACCTGTGAGAAAAGACGACAAGAAATACAATACAACCAATAGGCTCGCTGCTTCAGCCCGAGACGAATGCCTTGGCTATAAATCCATGTTGCAGGGTTGATAAGTTAATTGCCTGTACTGCTATCTCGTCGCCAGCGTCTAATATAAAAGAGCCCAGTGTGAGAGTCATTTTACAACAAATTGGTATTGTCTCTAAGTACAAGGCCAGTAGGACAGTGAATGTGGACAAGAAAACTAGGAAACTTTACTTTGAGTTTCTCCAAGATCTGCTCTCTCGCCGTCTGTGTATTAAAACAATCTTAAATAACTTCATGCACACAGAGATTTGAGTTGTTTTGATGTTTGCAGATGGTTTAAACAGCTGTTTGTTTTATAGGCTGTCAGGTGTATATGAGGGTGTAGGATTGTGGAGAAAGTGTTTGCTTATGACTTGTCACTTCGATGCAGCGTTAACGCACAGACAGTTTTGATGTGGTCAGAAAGTACAGAGCGCTGAAAAAAAAATATATGCATTGCAGATGTTTCTCTGTGGGCTCTTTAAACAGGGAGATAGATTTATGAGCCTCCCCTGCTGACTCACTCACCCGCACGTACACACAAACAGACACAAAAACAAGTAAGTTAGAGGTTGCACGCAAGCATTTGTACACGCCCATTCAACAAACACACAGGCAGAAACACACTTTTACGCACACACACACACCACCACATGGTTTAGTGAAGGGTAGCCGCAAAATTTATCATCAGTCAGCTGCTGGTGGTGCAGGATAAATGGAGGAGGACACAGGAATGTAGCCCCAGTGAGGATGCTCTCCTCCAGGTTTGGAGTGTGACCAAGGCGGTCTTGGCTTGGCCACTGTTAGTCACGGATGCCAACTCGCTTTTTGAAACCACCGTTTTCTCCCTTAATGTTTGCACAGCTCGCCGCAGTCTCCCAAAGCCATCACCCACCCTCCCTGCAGGGCAAAAGTGCTGGTTGAACCCTTGAATGGACAAAAGAGATCCATACTTGTTAAGCCAATTCCAAATTTCAAAAGAGTTGTTTCATTTATGTCTACTGCATCCCAAGAGAAAGCACCAAATGTCATGTGTTGTCTCAAAAAAAAAAAAACTGTCTCAAGAACAAACAGAAAGAATTTGCATGCTAAAACAAAACAGATCTATATAATGGCATCAATTATATAGTGGAAGTGAATTGACTTCCACTATATAGAAGTCAATTCAGGGTCTTGAAATTTCTGAAAGACTGTATTTTTTAGTCCTTATTTTTCCTGTTAAGACACACATAAGTAATTACCATTGTCAAAAAAAAAAAACCTCAATACATAGTTTTTATTCAACAAGAGATGGATTAACTGAGTAATAATGTGAGCACTGTGCGAAACTGTATACGCAGCAATATCACAAAACTATTTGTACAGTCATATATCTGCAGGTAGAGTGAGGCTGAAATCAAACAGCAATGAATCCATTAATCACAGGAATCATATTAGAGCATTGTTATGCATGTTTGTCCATTGAGTGGCCCATCTATTTTCTCCATTAACCATAATTACTTTAATACATGCAAAGCTTGAATTATAAACATACATGTAACTACAATGATTAATCATCCATGTTCAACAGCAGCAGCAGCTTCAGAAGCCTTCTTGATGACTCACAGCGACGTAAACAATTACGCCGTTTCCCCCTGCACACCATTGTAATGCCCCGTGACTTGTCGTCGATTCATTATTCATACTTAGGGCATTATTATTCCATTGTGTGCTGTGCAAAATGGGATCATTAGCACTGAATATGAGAATGTGGAAAATGGATATATTGGGGAAAATTGTGGTGGATATTGTAGGTAGAAAACCCTAAACAATCCTGACTATTAGCAGATAAAGAATAGTAATTTTCCCCAAAGTAATTAGGATTAGCATAATATGACAGTGAATGCATGAATGATGCATACTTGATTGATATGTCGATGCAAGCACTGTAATGAGTCCCTTATCTCCACTCTCCAATGTAGGCTTTTATGCAGAGTGTAGCCGAAGGTGGCATCTACTGTAGTTCTACACCTCCTTAAGGGGACTGTATTAAGGAGCGCCCTGCGTCATACACATACACACACACACACACACTCCCATACAAAAGCAGTCACTGAGCAGTGCTAGCGTCTATCATGTAGTAACTGATTGAGGATGGTCCTTTTATCTTGACAGGCTCCCACTTAGAGCCAGACCAGGAAATATGATATGGCAGCTCATGTTCTCAGAGAGACTGTGTGTATGTGTGTGTGTGTGGAGGAGGGTGTCATCCTCCGAGTGTGCAAGTGTGGATATATGTGTCCTTCAGCAGCACTTTGCGTCAATCTGCATATTAGCGTGCAACTGCACAGCATTATCAACAACCTCGCACGTCGTCAGTCGCTTTGAGCTGCTTTTAAGTGACAGCTATCGATTGGAGGTTTGTGTTTGTGCAGAAGCATCAAAGCGCAGCACCTTGCCCTCTGCATCCCACTTGAGATTGTAACTCTAGAGTACCCGCGTCGAATGCAGCACCAGTACAGCATGTACTTGGCTTGGGAAACTCATTCTTCAAGCAACATCTGCGTGCATCTGTGTGTAGGTGGGTGTGTGTTTGTGTTCTCTAAGTGTGTGGAATGTGATGTCTTAAATTGAGCTCCACATTGTTTCTTGACCCTGCAGCTTTTTCACAACTTAATGGACTTTTTCTTCTGTTCAGTGACTCACCGAGGATCTGTCTATTGAGTAATTGTGTACATACTTTACAGTGTACAAGTATATTGTATGAGTAAACAAACAAGTACATACAGACAAGAGTCTTTGAGGATCAGTTTATTGAAATTACAAGAAGAGAATTGCTTTCATGTCTAATGGTATTAAATAAAGCTGATACTTTAATGGGCATTTTTTTCTTATATTTGTCTGTATTGTTAGATTTATTTACCTTTTACTCCACTATATAGAAGTCGATACCATTTTTTCTTTTCCCCAAATCAAATTGCAGTATGTCAGTGTGGCTTTAAGAAAAGTCATGCTTTGTTACTGTGCATACACACCATAATCATAATTACTTAAAAAAAATTATACTGATGTGTAAGTATTGTTTTTGATGAAGTCGTATCACTTGTATGTTACCAAAAGTTTTTTTTTTTTTTTTTTTTTCAGGGTTTTTTTCA
>VURO01001942.1:93499-106370 GCA_015108175.1 Pelvicachromis taeniatus
TCCCCTTTTTTCCCCCCCTTTTCCCCCCCTCCCCCCCCCCCCCCCCCCCCCTTTTTCTCTGCTGCACTCTGTTTGACACTCTCTCTCTGTCTCTCTCTCTCTCTCGCTTTTGTTCCACACATGCATTGTAAACCGTTGAATACCGTACAGCCACATACTGGATGTTTGATAATTGCTTTTGAAAAAGAAAAGAAAATTTATTTCAAAGTCTAATTATTCAACAATGTCTCTGCCTCTCCTCCCAGAAAAGGAAAAAGGAAGACGGGCAAGAGGGTTGAGATGGGTGTTGGGATCTGGTTAAATTGTCCAATAGACCCATTATGAGGTAAAAATCAACACTGGGGAGTGTTAGATGTGTGCTAGCGAGGGGAAATCGTGTCCAAATCCCCTTCGTTCGTTCAGCCATTATAAACAAGAAAGGATTAGCCGGCAGCTCCCTGCTGGGACAGTGAATGGATGAGAATGGGAAAGGAGAGGGAGGCTGCTCCTCTCCAGCATTATCCATATAATAGGCCAGGGAATTCAATAAGTACTGGCCTCATCAGACCTCATCAGCTCCCCCAATTAGGCTGCACATCATGGCGACTGGCGGGCTAGTTGCTGTTGGTGACAGATGAGAGCCAGTGTGGAGATGTGCTTGCCTCTGCTGCAGTGCTGTGCTGCCGCACATTCTTGGCATCAGTGAGGTGAATGCATCGCTCCGCGCGCGTGTGTGTGTGTGTGTCTGAGACAGGTGGGTAGTTTTGGAAGGGAGAATCGTAAGCACTGATGAGTGTCATTAGTTTCACATCAGTATTTGTTTTGCATCTTACCGCTAATTTACAGTCTGCACTAACTGCCAGCACTTCCTGCGCTGTACTTCTGTTCTTGATGCCGCATTGATGAGTTCCTGATAGCCAGCCTCAACTTGAAGTAAGCGCCGCTGTTTGTGAACCCTGGTGATATCGACATTGTGTGTCAATATCTCTACCCTCCCACATTACCTCCCTGTGTTTCCCCAAGGGTCAGGACATGTGGAGGGGAAAAAAAAAACACAGCTCTCCCACATCGATTGGGGCCCATTAACGCAGGCTGAGAAAAACAAAGCCTTTCATCACGTCTGAGATGTTTAGGCAAGGACTCACTCAGACTTGCTCTACACAGGTCAACCCTTCTCTCTCGTTCCGATATTGCTGTCTCAAAGAGGACAGAGCATAGCTTTTATAGGAGTTTGTGTGTTTTCATTTTCTTCAGAAGAGATATGTGTCATCAAGCTCCTGTCATTTCTTTGTGTTTGTGTTTTCTTTTCATTTTTATAAAGACAACGAGAAGACTGAGGAGAAAACAGTAAAGCATGGGCAAAGAAAGAAACGGGGTCAGATTTTGGTTTACGTTTGATCTGTTTCTTTCTTAACAAATTGCCTCTAAATGCTGATATTTGGTTACTTTAAAAAAAAATATTACTATTGATGCCTTAACTAAATAAGCATTTTCAAAGCAAACACTGTGTGAAATAAAAAGGTGTGCTGCCTTGTCTTTTCCATTCACTTCGGTAGGACGACCTTCAAATTTAAAATCAAACTCTTTTCAGTAAATGCAATACTTACTCGATAAAGCCAGCAGATTTTGCAGCTTCCTCGGAAAATGGTTGATGTATTCGTTGAGCCCAAAGACGATGCCACTTTGCAACTTTTTCGGAAAGACTGAGGAAAATTAGTTTGAACGCTACTTGAGAACAAAGAGAATACCTAAGAAATGAATGAATTATGAGTCTTGGGAATGTCTGATGCACTGTTTGAAGTTGAGACATACATGGGTCTTTGAGACAAAGCGCAGATTATGCACGTCTGACTTTGGACCTTACTGTGGCTTTTGAATTTCATGAAAACTGGCTTTGTGGTGCCGCATATGTGGCCGCTCTTGTTTTCAGTGTTTATGAGAATTATTAATTATACAGTGAATGCTTTTCTTCCACTGTTATATTGTTAAGACTAAAAAGAAAGCAGGGAATGTTAAAAAAAAAAGAAGAAGAAGAAACAGATAAAAAAGAGACAGTTTAAAAAAATGTTGGTGTTCAGGGTGTAACAGAGGTTAAATAATACAAAATCTATCAGAAACGAGATTTAATAGTTTCATGGCCATGGCAACAACTCTTTGTAATCTACAGTTAAAGCAGCCAGTTCCATTCATAGAAAACTGTAAAAGTCATGAAGCCAGCTCTTCATACTGTAACTGTTTTTGTTGCTTCCTTTTTATTGAAAAGAAATCTGTTGGCACTTAATTTACAGTAGGCGTCGTATAATAAATATGTACAGTGTAAAACAAAATGACTGTCTCAAAGGCTTAAATAAATATAGCATTATGTCTCCCCTGAGTGTGACCCATTCATCTACAGTAATCAGGAGCAAATATGACTCCTGTAAAATATAAAATATTCTGTTTTCACTTCCAGTATCACCTGAATGTGAAAGGTCAAATTTAACACAACTAATGAAATGAAAGACGATAAAGAAATCAAGTTTTAGTTCATTCTTTTCAGTAGTGATACTTAAGTCATTTGTGTTAGTAGGAAGAATCTAAAAGCAGTGATAATTTCTTAAATATGGCTGAAAACGAGCCAAAAGAGAGAGAGAGGATGTAAGTGACGGTAACAGATTTTTGCGAGGATGAGGTTGGGTTTGTGTGTGTTCTGTATGTTTCTGAGTGAGCATAAAAGAGTGTATATACTATACGCATGTGGGTGTATGTGCATGGCTGCTCTTTTGAAAGTGAAAGAGCAAAGAGAGCTGCACCTGCAGCTTCTATCAAACAGTGGAAAGCTCCTTTCAGCACAGCTTTAATTACAGTCTCTGCAGCTCTGCTCGGCTACGACAAGCCGGTCTCCACGCAACCAACCAAATGCTCTCACACATAGCCGCCTTCCTCTGCCAGAGACCGGCCTGATCCCTAATCAGCCGCGGTGCCACTCTTCATCGATCCCCAATCAGTTACAGTAAAGGGGACTCTATGGAATCCCCCATGCACACTTCCCCTCCACCCTTTCCCCCCCCTTATTAGTCGGTGCCCTTCTTTCATCGATCATAAATCAATGTCACTGGTAGCATTGATCGTCAATCACCCCCAGTGACATTATTGATCTGGCTACCCGCAGCCCTAGGCCCACATTGCAGCCCGGCTCTGGCATATTGATCCTCCCTCAGATACAGTATTGAGGCTTTTTATTGATAATTCATTTATTGTGCTGTAATTTCATTTTCGTTCCTGTCCATACCGTTGTTACTGGAAGCCCCTACGGTGGAAACCTAGTTAACAGACACACTGCCTTTTGTGTGCTTCTCTAACTGATGTGGCTCTCTTTCATTTGCAGCATATTTTCTGCTTATGTTCAAATGTTGTTAGCAATTTTCAAGCAATGCTAACCTAACAGTTATATAAGCTTATAATAAAGAGAACCAGAAGTTTGGGTGTGTGGACCACCAGGGAAATTCTCTGAGAGGCAAGATGTTATTTTAAAAAAACATCCAACATCCACTTTTTCTTCAGCGTTTTATAATACCCAGTAATAGAGGAGCGTTTGTAACACTCCTTGTGTGAATTTGAGTAACTTTGTGAATGTCAAGCAGAGAAGTGCTGAAAGATAACCCGCTCAGCAAATCCTCGCCTTGATAAATAAACCTAAATTTTGCTGTATATGATAACGTGGAAGGTGTGTAAAGCTGAGTAAGATGCTAATATGTATTCAAGTTTAATGCTAGATGTAAGTGATGAAGCCTTCACAAGGGACTCAAACCTCCCTTCACAGAACAATAGAGTACATGATACATTTTAAGGCGTACTGTCAGAGCTTAAAGTTGATTTATTCTGATTCTGATCCAGTGTCATATATACTGAGAAATATTTGCTGTAGGTCTGGTAGATGGGCAGTTCAGTTGAATTACAAAGCGCTGTATGATTCATCTCTATAGATGGGAGTTTTCACGGGTCACTGGAGGCGTTGGCAGTGTTATAATACTCTGCTAACAGGGACAGAGCTAGTTTCGCTGTCTGCCCACACAGGCAGTGACACAGAGTGTAGAAGCACAAGTCAACCCCCACAGGCAAAGTCCGGCAACAACTACTCTTGTGTCCTTTTGCCACAGCCAAAAAAGGGCAGTTTCACAGGCCAGAGCTTGTTTCACACCACAAGGTCAAGCCAGTGAAGGCTTATTTATTAATTCCCTAAAATATTCATTTTTAGGTTGGGTTAATACTTTAATGCTATTTAAGTTTATTGTTTATCTTTTTATATAATAGTTTTAATAAAGAATTATTATTTCGATATATGTGAAATATTTTAAACTGTGTCACCCAGTTTTAAAGTTATCACAGATATCTTCCTTCTCTTGTATATAATGAATCTAAACAGCAATTCTCACATGGTGCCAGAAGTACCAAATTTTAAAATCATGACCGACTTAGTGAAATCCAGAAACCTTGTTGTGAACAGTTTATTCCTACAAAATTCCAAAACTACGCCCAGCAGCAGTGTCACTGAAGAGTTAACCAGCCTAGAGAATGGTTGGCAACCATCTGGCAACCACCAATTGTGAGGGAAACATGTGTATTCCGTTACCAGCTGGAAAGTGGTTGTTGGGTGACACGGAGAGGTTGCTGGAACTCACCATTTCCTCTCTAAGCTATAGCGAAACGTGGAAAATGATGATGCTAACTAGAAATGAGCATTCAGCTTTAAAGTAAAAGTTGTGCCTTTTGAAATCAACACATTTCAAAAGGTGCAACTTTTACTTTGCAGACAAACAGTCTCTGCGTGTTGCATATTTTCAACACTGCTTCGCAAGTAGTTTGCGTGCATCTTCCAAACTACTGATGACTCAGAACAAACTAACCAAAGTAAATCAAAGAGGTTTTCTATGCAACGTTGTGCACTTCATTGTGACTGATTTTATGGCGCTTGGTTTCCAGATGGTTGCTGACCGATCTCTGCACCTTTGCAAACCTGCCTTTAGCATTTAGTTTTATAGCGATTGCCAGCAACCACTCGCATCTAGTCAGGGAATACACATTTCTCCCTCACAGTCGGTGGTTGCCAAATGGTTGCCAGCCAGTCTGTAGGCCCGTAGGACTGCAATGTAAACATTAATGACATTCTTCATCAGCTGAGCTGTAGTGTTAGTTCAGTGCTAGATAGTTTTGATGGGCAGATGTAAAAACTAAAAGAAAACATTATTGAAAGTTCTATGAAACTTCTCACACTGCCTTTAGTGCTTTGAGTGCTATACATTATACTGAAGAAAAGGCAGACATCACAGCAGCCGATGTCTCCGAAGCTGGACTCATACAAAGTCAGTTTAGATGGCAATACAGGTCAGTGGGAAATTTGGGGGTGAACTGTAGCTTTAAAAGCCGAGACTCAGAAGGTTTTCATGCATATTATAAATTATTTTAAAAAGAAATCTGATCTGTTCTTCCAAAGCTTGCTTCATCAGTTCAGTGGGGAACAAGTGATGTAGCATTTTGAAGAGTACAACACATCATCAATATCCTTAGCACCAAAGTCTGTTTTTCCCACTTCTACATTTATCTTTCTGAAGTACTGACTTAAGTTGCCTGGTGCATATTTTCTTAGATCTTTTTTCAAATCCACTCTACAAATAGTCGTTTTAATCTCAGACCCTGCTCTTACGTTTTTCTGTGGCCACTTTTACTGTAATTGCCACCCTGGCCAGCTGTATAAAGTTGGTAGTGATATTGAGACCTACTGCAGAAACAAAGATGTTGGCAGCCTTGAGCAGCTTGTGTGGCTTTAACATTAGAAACATCTGCCACCGCCACTTAAACATTGCAGCTGACTGCAGGACCCAGAAACACTCAACTGTGCCATTTGGACCGAATGCAGTGGGGACGGTCTGCCTGTATAAATGTTATTTCAATATATGGATACAGGATTGTGAGCCATTCATTAGAGCTGGCAAACACACGTACACATAACTTCGACTCACTCGCTCACAAACGTCTGTCTGCTCTTGTTGCTTTTAGTAATTTATTTACTCACCATGGCAACCTTAGTGTCGGGAATAGCAAGTGGAATTAGCTGATTAAGCTAAAATGAAGTTCTCGTTACGACGGTACATCAGAGCTCGTCTCCCAGGAGTCAGCGAGCAGCTGGAAACCCACCTCCTTTGGCGCTGCACTGCACTTGTGGCTCTCAAATTTAATGCAAAAGCAGATTAATCCAGAGTCAGTACTTGAAGTGCAATTATATTCAACCCATATTTTCAGCTGCTAAAATAATTACACCTCAGTGTTTAAGCAGAGTATTGTTCACCTTTCTGTTAGATCATTTCGCATTGATTTCTGCATATTCCTTGGCAATTGCATTTTGTATTCCCATTACCACAAGATGGTTTCAGTCGATTTGACTTGTCTGCTTTGTTAGAGACTGTCTCATTGCCAGACCTACATGGAGGTCGTCTCATCCATCAGCTTTGTTTATTTGTCTAAATTTGGTCTGGATTCAGTGCTCTGCAGTGGATGGATGGATGGATGGGCAGAAGAAAGAAAGACAGAGAAAAAGAAAGGCAGCGAGCGATGCAGACAGGAGATAACTACGACAGAGAGAAATGCGATTGAAGGAGATGGACAAAGAGAGTGAGAGATGGATTAGCATGTCAGAGACTCCCTACATAACATTACTCTTGTTAAGTGTGCAATAGCTCATCGATCAGGCTTCTACCGCCCGCATGCAGGGCTCTTCCCTCCATTTCCCTTCCCGTAATCCATAATATCATCTCAGACCAGAGCTGCATGGCGTACTGCAGAAGCCCTCTGTGGAAGTCTAAGCAAGCGCTGATCAATAGCTATTGAGCATGTGTAGCAGATGCAGGAAGAGAAGCAAGCTGTTGTTGACATCCTTCTCCCTATGCTCATCCCACTCAGAGAGATGAGCTATACAGTATGGATCGAAAGAGTGAAAACTGGACTGTGCCTGTCACTTCTAAACTCGGTGAATCTCTCCCCTCTGTCTCTTTCTGTCACCATCTCCTCTTGTCTCGTTGTCTGTCTATGACACTGTATCTGTCCTTCCATCTATCTCCCTTTCCTCTTTGTGTCGCTCTCTGCCATGCCTTCCTCTCAGCGTCGGCTCCATTTATTGGGCCGTGTCATTGAGCCATGTGTGCCGTCCCTGTCAGCAAAACGCCTGGCAGACTGTCTTCATTTCTATGCTGAAGGATGCAAGGCCAGCATGGCAGTTGTGAGAGCTATCGACTGGGATCTGTCAAAGCCCTCCCTGTAGGAAAGCTGTTGCCGCCTGCCTTCTAGGTTGGCAGCCATTCTAAGGTTGTCTGTTTGACTCTGACAATGGCGACATATATGCAGCACTGCTATAGTTTTGTTCTGTGACCCTTCTTGTCCTATCCACCTGTCATATGTTTTTCTAGCATCCTTTTATCTCTCTCCAGAATGCCGTCCCTCTCTAACGCCTTCTGTTTCCCTCTGTGCCTTTCTATGTCTCTTATTCGCTCTCCCTCTCACTCTTACTCTTTCTCTTCCCCATAAGACACAGCCTCCTCAGTCTGGGCAGACAGGTCAAGCTGGCTGAAGGGAATCAGACAGTTGTTGATCCAATTAGAGATCCCCTCGAGCAGCATCAGAGTAGAGCAGAATTCCAATAAAATACTGTCCTCTTTCAGCCTTTTCCATGTTCTCTCCTAACATGTCCTTGCAGTAAAACACAGTGAGCCTTCCTGAGAATTTTCTGAGACCCGTAGGAACCTTTAGCTAAAGTTGTCATTGAGAAGTCGAAAGCTTTCTTTCACTGAATCTTTTCAGGCTGACATATTTTGGTACAAGTGGCTGAACAGTTCCCTCTGTTTGCCCTCTTTATTGCTTTGGACACTCTGAGAGCAAAGCGAGGCCGGCCCAGTTTGACTCCAAACCCTTCTTAGAGGCCTCTTTTGTAACTGTCTTGATGGTGAAAAGCTGGCTGTTTCACTGAGCAAAACCTTTCACACAGCCCTTCTGCAACTTTGGAGCATTCCTGCATTGATTTCACCATTCAGGCCAAACAGATGTACAGTCCAATTCAGAGCACCAAATGAATGTACAACAGGCCGAAATTGACGTGTTATAATACATGTGCTGATTTGCATTCATAGATCGAGATGTTTTTCAGCTGGCTTTTCGAGCCATCCGGAGCGCACGAGCGGTCTTTGTCTCAAGATAGAGGAAAAAAAGCCACTGTGCTTGTCTGCAGCCAAAGAGCAGATTTCGACCAGATGCAGTCCCACAGGAAACAACTGTAACAGCAATCATTGCTTATGAACATAGCGCTAATAAGTGAAAATTTCAATGAGCTTTAATTTAAATTTCTATTGTCGCTGTTATTTACACGAGTACATTTCCATGCCTCTGCTGGTTTGTTTTGTTGGTTGGTAATGCATCTCTTGATGAGCAGAATGCCATGACTATCTTTTCAGAGCCAAATGCACATTGAGGAGTATGATTGAGCCAAGGCTATGATCAAATGAGGCTGGCAAGCACAGGCACCTTATTCTCACTAAACTGCTCCCCTTTCATGTGCGTGATCTGGGTGTGCATATTTCAAAGCCCATGATGCATGTGCGCATGTCCGCAGCCACCCCTCGTTAACGTGTTTACCAGTTCCTACAGCAACCCACATAAAAAACAATTAGGGGTTCCCACGGAGCACCTTGTTAGCGGCAGTTGTTGACCTCTGACCAAAACTACTTCGTCTTTTTCCCATGATGTCGAATCATTAAAGGGGCAGTAAATTAGTTCATAGCAGTTTTTTTTTTTTTAAGAAGCCCCTGAAAACACATATTCTGGAGCCAAAGTGAATTAGGCATTTCTTGAAGCCTTTACCTTACAGACGCAACATCAGCAAGCTGGAACGTAGTCAGTGGCCCAGTTTGTTCTGAGCCGTGCCAGGCATGACGGCGTGTGGCGAGAGGTCTGAGAAGGGTTTATAGCCTGGCACTGGCTTCCATTCTGCCTATGTGTCTTTGGCTATTTCTGTGTGTTTTCAAAGGTTATAGCAAAGAGACTTTAAGGGCAGGAGGAGGGTGTGTGTTTTAGGGCTGCAGAAGGGTGAGTGTGTTCACAGAGAGGGCGGGGTGGTGTGAGGCTGTTGATCTTGGGCTTGAGTCTTAAACAAATGGGCTAGCTCGCTGTGGGAACTGGGGATGTAGTCACTGGGGAAACGTCAGCGTGCTCTGTGTCAGATTCTCCAAATTTCTTCAATAGCTAATTATCTCCCACAGCGCCAAAGGAGAGGTTTGGAGGAGCTTTTGTTGTTTTTCTCCTGTAGTGTCTCTCACGCTTCTCTTGCCTGCTACTTTTTCTTTGGCTGACTCTGAAAAGTTTGGTGCTGTAGTAGACCCTACAGGCACAGAAACACACTCACTTGCTTAATTTTTTTGGTTGGTTTTCTAGAGTTTGTTTGCATGCATTTGGCCCCATAGTACCCCCTTTAGCCACATAAATGCAGACACACGTAAGCCGCAAGCTCCACAGCCTTCATCTCGTTTGCATCGCAGACATCTACTGTAACTAACAAAAACATATTTTCAGCAGCAACATTCCTGGGATGGGAGAAAATTATATGAAAAAGCAAATCATCTGATTAGCTCATTAACGCCTTGGCCTTTTCTTCTTTTTGTTTTTTTTTTATATCAATTTATCGCCTGACAGAGTCGCTTGTCATGAGCTCACTTAACTTCAGGTTGTTTCATTGCTGTCATTGCCTTGTCAGTCTAGACAGAGGCTTTTTCCCTCCTGTCTTGTGATGCTGCATTATTATCAGGACCCAAAGCACCTCTAACATCTGGGAGTAGAGATTAAAGCATCAACAATTCTCTCGGTGTCATCTCTGACATGGCGTGATGAAAGGTCCCTTTGCTCAGCCTCCTGCAGACAGCCCCCATCATTGGCCAGTGTCGTCACAAAGCCTCCGTGTCACAAGCTGCCAGGCCTGTAATGTGAATGCGTTGACAGGAGAGCCGTTAGCTCTCTCCTAAGCCACCAGGTGCAGAGCAGCATTGGTTCAGTGTTTGGACAAACTTGTTGGCTCTGTGTGTGCTGTACTTTTGCTGAACTGTACAACTCTCCCAGGGAACGAGTGTTTGATCCTGGTTTAGGTTCACACTCTAAATCTCTTGGTCAGCCATTTCCCTTATCTCTTTCACCATCTTCTCCTTTTGTTGTTTCATGTTCTTTACTCCTTCTGTAGTCCTGTGTTTCTCCTTGTTTATTCAACTGTCTCCCTTCCCCTCTTTCATCTCCCCAGTCTGTGTCTTAAGAGATTCCGATCTCGCTGACGCTGACCGAAAAGGGGACGGACACTGTGAAGACCCCCAGATCCCCAGCCAAGAGAGCTGCTCATTTCTCATGCTTTTTTTTTTTTCCCCTACTCTTTCTTCTTCTCTCCAGATTGACTGTCTTCAGATTTGCTTTTCCTCTCTGCACTATCTCATCAGGAAAGTCATGTGCCTGAACCAATTTTTGTCTCTTTAGATGCTCACCTGCAGCACGAGTGTGGGAAAGTGCCCTTTCGCAAGTTATCTTTACACAGGCTTAGGTTATCACAACACTTTCATTGACCTTTTATTGGTAATTATGCATACAAAAGGCTTTTGATGCAGATACAGCTTCGATGAGGTCGCTCTTCAGGGGGCTTTTTTCTTTTTTTCTTTTTTAATGTGTATAATGACAGCTGTTTCATTTTCAAGCCGTCCTTTATTTCTGCTGATGCCAGCTCTGAAGTTAGAGCATATGTCAATCCACTGTAACGTTTTCATCTCACGGACCTTTAGCCTGCCCCTAGTGTTCGCACCGAGAACAGAACAGTAACATCTATATCAGCCGTTTCTCAAACCATGCACCCTAGTGAGGTGCTCACGCTGATGGTTGCTGAGTGGAAAAAGACATAAAAATTTCAAATAAAAGAGGCGATGGCTGTTACAGTAAAACACGGAGGGATTATGCGTCAGGAACGGGAACGCCTTCTAGAAATAAGCTTTGGCTGACAGAGCGGTCCTGTGTTACCATCTCAGAGGTATTTACAAGAGCGATTACTGTGATTATTATTTCAACAATACCTTGCAATGCTCTTTCATAGGCTGCCAGCCTTTGCAAGGATGGGGGAGGGCCTGCCAACATCACCGGACTGGGAATTTGTGTAGGAGCTCCATAGGAAGACAGAGAGGAGGGAGGGGGAGGAGAGAGAGAAAGCGATGCAGTAGTAGAAGAAGAGACAGAGGACACAGTTCAAAAGGGCTTCTTTCTTTCTGAAAGGTCGCACAGTGCACTTCTGCTAACATGATTTTGTCCTCTTCTCTCTCTGCAGCTCCCACGGAGCCTTTGCTGTGCAAATTTGCCGACGGAGGGCAGAAGAAACGCCAAAGCCAGAGCAAGTACCCTCAGAATGGAAGGCCGTGGCACAGAGAAGGCGAGGTAAGATGTTACGCCGGTGTTTATTTTTGTCACCTGCAACTGGAAGAAAAATCTTCCACTGGGTTTTTGGTTTAGCACAGTTCATGAATAAAGATTTCTTAAACAAATGCCACTCTTTACATACACCTCCTTTAGGTTTACTCATGATTTAAACTGTAGTTTTATCTCACTTGGAAGCTAAATTCACAGATAAAATAGCAATACATAATACGTAAATGTATTAACAACAATATAAACTGATACTCGGATGAGTTGACAAAATAACACCACTCACTTTCACTCCACTAACTACTGTAGCACCACATCTTTAGATGACCATCTGAGGCAATGGTATTTTTAAGAAATGGTTCCACCCTGCTCACAAGGCATCAGAAGAATTTGGCTACAACATCTGGCAGTATGTAAAGTATTACTGGCTGCCATTCGTATTTACTATCATGTATGGAAATGTTAAAAGAAAGGAAAGAAAAATAGCCCACATATCGATCAAACTGCCTCCAGATGTTTATGTGCTGTCATGTAAAATGCATCTCAAACCTCATTGAGCGCATACATTTCCACCATACATCAGAATGCTGGGAAACCTGAAACTGGAAACTGTATGGTAACATGTAGAGATGAGGTTACAATCTTTTCTTGGACTACCAACAGGATATACTGGTAAGGACGAGCAGAGGAGACAAGTACACGGCTGCTTCAGACGGGACTATATAGAAGAGAGAGAATGCATGCACACACATGCAGCTGCACATGCTCAGTCTGGCGATTGTGCTGAAACTGCAAGTTACAGGAGACGAGGAAAGATGGAATGTTTGTCCTTCAAAAAAAAAAAAAAAAAACCATGCTCTCCACACGTCTTAGTGTGTGCTGCAGATTCAGTTTGTGAGTATGTGTGAAGATACCCAGGAAGCTTTACACTGCGTGTAATTTCATCGCTCATCCAAGTGACTTCTTCAGCTCAGATTCATGATTGTTAACATGCAGACTGTCAGAAGATGGCCTCCTCCTCGTTTCAGCGATGGTTGCTACAGTTTCCCATTTAAATGGCCTCGACCAGTGGTCATGACAACGATCATGAAACTGAGCTCATGGCTCATTGTTAGTCAATGGTGCTACTTTTGGTGGTTATGTGACTGAACTGTTTATAAGATTGTTAGTTGAGAATGAAGAAGTCCTTTGGATGAGTGAGGAAACGTTCCTCCTTCTGAAAACACTTCGCACAGATGAACAGAATCAACTTTCTGGGAATTCCTTCACTGAATTATTGAGCATGCATTAAGACGTAGGTGGAGTATTCTCTACACAGGCTCTGTGTGTGTGTGTGTGTGTGTGTGTGTGTGTGTGTGTGTGTGTGTGTGTGTGTGTGTGTGTGTGTGTGTGTGTGTGTGTGTGTGTGTGTGTGTGTGTGTGTGTTTGTGTC
>VURO01001942.1:107059-143216 GCA_015108175.1 Pelvicachromis taeniatus
GGGTGGTGAAAAAAAAAGGAGGGGGGGGGGGGGGGGGGGGGGGGAGACTAGAGACGCATAGTTTCTCAAGAATTCTGAGTTCAGCCAGAGGCTGAGCTAAAAGCTCATAAGAAGAATATTTACTTAGTTTTCTGTCCTTCAGATTCAATTCAAAAAACAAGCCATAAGTGTCTCAGCATGAAATTTTCACTATTGTCGTCCAGTACCTTCCTTTGCATTATAACACTATCCTCCCCTCCGCAAATCCACAAAAATTGAGATATAAATGTAAGTTTAGGGGAGGCTTGAGCTTCAGTTTACTTGAGTTTTTATTGTTTTTAAGCTGCTCATCAAATTTATGTGTTTGAACATAATTTCACTCCAACAGATTTCCCAGAACCCTGTACCAAGAAAATAAATTCTGAAGATTTACACCCACTGCATGCATCCAATATTAAAGCCTCTTGAGAATAAATAATTGGTTTTTGTATTGATTCATCTCCAGTTTTTTTTGTACATTTTTCTGTGTATCGGCATTTAAAGGCACATTTGTGCTTTATTTCATTTTCTGTCAAACTTTAAGTTTGGGAATTTTGGAAACGCCACCTTGTTTTATCAGTTTCTGAAAAAGACTTGAGAAATGAGAAAGAATTTTTAAAAATACTTTGCGTATTGTCTCACAGCTTTAGCGTAATTAGTGTTTGTATTTTAAGTTCAGACCGGCTAAAAAGTATTGGAGAATGAGGTGGTGTAATATGAAAACAACTGTTTGGCATGTAAAGAGGACATCATGTGGAGGGTTAAACGACAACAACATGATGTTGACTGCTGACGTAACATTCGCTTTGACACATTATGCTGATGTTGACAGCTAATAATAGACCTTTGTGTTTACATCTGGTAAGAATAGGCATCTATATAATCTTGACTTTGCTATACAGTGTTGCTTACAAATTTGGGAGACAAGGGTGGCAGACTTATTATCATTCATGGCAGGTCTTAGGTCGAGGAAAGGTATACTGCTGTATGGGCTCTGTTTCACATCTGTGTCTTTGCTGAGCTCCCTTGGGATATCAGCAACAGCCAGAGTTAGGTGACCTTACAATTTTCTTAAGAAAATCTGTTCTTCTCTACAAACTGCATTTATACGTGGGTCACGTTTTGTCCAGTGTTTGGGTGGTTACTCAAAGCATTACGCAGTGCTCGTTACTTTTCTTAAAAATAATGCTGCTTGTTACTTGATTATTTCCCAGTGAAAGTAATTAGCTATACTACTTGTAATGTTACTTTCTTATTAATTCGCAGTATGATCCAAAATGTACTGTCACATAGTTACAAGTTATTTTTAAACCTTAGGCTACAGTTCCACATGAATATGAAAATCCCTATATTTATGAGGGCGCACTTGTAATCTTGCATTTAGTGTCCACATATGAACGTAAAGCAAAGTTGAAAACCAGCCCAAAGGGATTTCAAAGCAATTCCCACAGTGATTCTACTGTAGAAACATATACAGGTAGAAATGGAGGCTACAATGCTACAAGCTTGACTGCTCATCACTGCCTTTGTTACCAGTCGAAATTCAGGCTCTGGCTGCTGGACAGGAGTCTGCAAACACTCAGCTTTAACGTCACTCTTGGCTCTTCGCTAGCTTTTTGTTAGCATGCTGTCTGTGCAGATGCTTACAAATTGCCTGTATTGTGTTAGCAGTATAATGCAGTTGTTTCTGTCGTTGGCAAACTCTGCACTCTACCACCATGCTCTTGCCTTTTCCTGTAGTATCTCCGATTCTCAAGAGTTGCACATCCCTCCACCGTTTTGTTCCTCGCTGCAAACCGAAATCAACCAACAAACTGTTTTGATCGAATACATATGTAATGAACCTTTGTTTAGTACAGTAATTCAGGAAATGACTGGGTTACTGAAGCAATGTAATGTGATTACAGTAATGTATTACTTTGGAAAGCATTACAGCCAACACTGATCACAATGCAACTCAGATCGCCTGCAGATAAAGTCTGGTTGATCGAAAACCATGACACTGCCGTATACTCTGCGTGCATTTACACTTCGAATAAAGTGGATGGCCCTTAGAAGTATAGCACACTTTGCATGTGTGTGCATCTGTGTGGTCATTGATCAGCCGTGGGCAGGGGAGATGGGAGATGGCCATCACATGTTAGTCTGTTTATCAGAACTGAGGCCATTCCTCACTCCGCTCCCTGCGGCAGACAGATGAAGCGAAGCAACAGCCTACCCCATCCATTACTGTCTCTTCCGACATGTCTCTCTACCTTCTCCTTCTACAGTATACATCTCACTCTACCTACATCTTTAACTTTCCATCACTCTCCCCCCCCTTTCCTCCCCCTATATTTAAACGCTCCCTCCTCACAGCTTCTTTCTCTTCCATTTTGTCTACTGTCTCCTCTTCCCGTGTTTGAAGTCTTCCCAGATCCCACAGCAACATATGGAGAGAGAAAGAGCAAGTGACTCACTGAGACTAAGAGAGAGAACGAGAGAGGGAACACATTGCATGATCAGTCAGGAGTTACAAGGGGTTGAGTGCTGCAGGGTGGCTGGTGGTGAGGATTGAGAAATATATGACAGATTTTCTTGTAAACTACCCAAAGTGGGAGTCTAGAAAGTGCTGTCTCTCGCTGTCTCATGCTGACAAACATATTAGTCACTGCGTTTTTTTCTACCACACATTCACGCACAGACACAGACCCTAGCGCCATGGGTGCTCATTCTTCTCTCTCTCTCTCTCTCTCTCTCCACATCCTAACTCTTTTACACTAACACACACTCCTACACACACACACAAAAACTTTCAAAGTCACACTTCTCAAGCACCTACTCTAGGGGAATGAGTGTGGATGAAAAAAAAAAACATCCGGCTTTCCAGTCTGTGTGAAAGCCTGACAGATGTCCCTGTGTGTGTTTGTGTGTGTAGCTACGAGGCAGAAGAAGCAAATGTGTGTATAGCAGGCAAAAAATGCAGGGAGGGAGCGGGTCAGTGTGTGTGTGTGTGAGGACACAGAGACGATGACTCGACTTGGTTTTCCTGTGGTTTTTGGAAGGGGTTGGCGGGTCATCCTTGGGGCGCAGAGAGCTGTTTTCATGAACACCAAAAACCGTTGGGAGAATCGAGTCGAAGCTGCCCTTACTCCTATGTAGTACACAGCAGGAGATTTATTAGATGAGCCGGGTCCTAATTACTAGAAATATTCAGATTGGTTTAGGTGAAGGAGCTGCCTGCAGTTACCTGAAGAAGGAAGTTCACATGAGCTCACACTTTGATCTGCACTGCTCCATATCCATGCTCGTGGACAGATTTTCTACTAGAAAGCTGGCAGGGTAAAGACTGGCTAATGTATGCCAAACATTTTCATTCTTTTTTGCAGGGTAATGTCTAGAAAGTCTCAGGGTTGTGGTGCATCTTTGAAAATGGATTTCAAAATATGATTTAAGCACAAGGAATTAAACACAACTGTTGATGCTATTGAACTGTCTTTTATTTGACTAAAATTGGACTTGGATCGTGTTTTTTAGCTGCTCCACCTTGTTGTTGTTGAGAGTTAAAAAAACTGTGAGATGGATGGGCGTGAACTTTTTTGGCTTCTGTAGGGCGCCCAGATGCCAGAATAAGTATGAAAACCACTTTGGTAGCAGGAAAGAACAGGAGATGTCTTTAAAACTGCTAATATAGGCTGTCCTCACATTGTTTAACTCTGTTAAACACAATTATGCATACATGCATTTTCATACATAATATGCTAAAAAAATAAATAAAAAAAAAGCTGCTTTATTGCCATGATAAAATGCATTCACATTTTCACTGAGACTACATTAGTATAATTCATTTTGTAAACCCTAGAGCACAGTTGAAAAGATATTAATGCAAAATAATTCTTCACAACTTGCTAAACTTGATAACTTGAATTAATGATTGACTACAAAAAGAAACAACTGAGTCATACTCTGTGGCTTTTTCATGAGTTTGGAGCCATCTGTCACTGTGCTACATTTTGGGATTTTACCGTGGGTACAGTAGGACATATTTGCAGTTTTACATTTACATAGAGGGGAAAGCATATTCTAGAGGAAAATACGTTGTACAGTAAGTCATCTTATTTACTGTATAAGCATGAAAAATTCACATAACCTGCTACTCGGCCTTTGAAAGTCAGGTCTGTTCATGGGAGCTTCTATCAGGGCCAAGCTTTGTTCACAGGGTCTGTACAGCATTAAAGTCAAGTTTTTTTTCTGCAGTCTTGGATCAAGCTAAGACGGATACACAGTCTGTCTGTGTCTTTTCCTTTCCTCTCATTTTGACAGCGCCAAAAGCTAACTGCATCAGCAATCAGTCACTGGCTATGCAGGGTCCTCCGGTCAGGAGCTTCTCTGCTGTGGAATTCATCAACACGCGGAACCAAGGGCAGCACTTAGGGGAGTTATCAGCCTCACCAAGACAGCTGGCCATGTCTGCCGCTGCTATTAGCGAGCATGGGAACACACACTCGCGCACGCAAACATGCTGACAGGCGTGCAATGCAACTCTCTTGATCTTGGGTTTCATGTAAAGAGAGAGTATAAATACATACACAGAGACCGTTGCATGTATGGATTTACAGCAAGAGATGTTCAAAGATGTAAAAACCAAATTTGAAAGTAGAAAATAATTATAAAGCACACAAACTGAGTGGCTTCATTCAGCCTTTACAGCTTGGTATAAAACGTCTCTGAAAGCCTTTTACAACCAGTTGTGCAAACGCACAAAATTAAACACAAAGGCCTGTCGCCACACACATGCCTGGATCTCTACACATCCCTAGTTTAAGCAAGGACATTGTCATTTGGTGGAGAGTCTGTGTTTTTGCTCGCTCTCGAGGGTTTGGTCCAGGCTCACTGATCCCCTTGGACCTCTGAGCCACTATTCCCTTAACTGTATAGTTCAGTGTAGGTAGCCCTCTGGGGGAACAAGGGCAAAAGACTTACAGAAAGATGGGAGGGGTAGATTAAGCGATGAGGGGAGTGAGGAGCGAAGAGAGAAAGGAGAACACAAGATGTTGAAGAAGAAAAAGGAGTGGGAGGGAGGGCAAAGTGAGGGAAAGGAAGGGCAAAAAATGAGTGTGTGTGGGTAAATGTGTAACGTGTGCATGTGTGTATGCTGATGAAATCTGCCATCCTCAGCAGCCTCCTGTTAAAAGAAATCGGATTAGCTCTCCTCAGGGAGAGAACCTTCAGGAATGCAGATGAAGGATTGCGGCACACAGGTTTCTCTCCTGGACTCTAAAAAAGGGCCTCACACAATCGCGCGCGCACACACATATGGGCAGGTTTGCTCTCACACGATGGTGTGTGTACACATGTACACAAATCATCACCAGACAAGGAACTCAGTTTTCCACTCATTCCTTTTTCACTCCAAAGGGCATTTCTTCATTCCCTCTTATTCATAAAAACATGATGATACGTGGTTGAAATAGAAAAGCGCGTCTTCGATACTAATTCACTTTGTCCTATTGACTAAGGTTTCCCCCGCGTTGGATTTGTCACTTGTCAGTTTTTCCACTTTGAAATGAGTTGATTTAGATTTGATTTCATTTGTTTTGGACAAAAACAATCATGATCTTAATCAAGTTGTTCTTCAAGTACAATGAATGTACAGCAAAGTATCTCGGTCACAATAGTGCAGGAATATATCAACAGCATTGCCCCGTGACTTACAGGTGACATACAACAAGCCCATACGGGAAAAAACACTGTGATTTATAGGTAGCAGAAGTGGATGAATGTACAGAAAATGTGTCTGTACCCTTTTTGAATACTCACAAAGACATGATTTCTATAGTTTTGCCTCTGTGCATCACCACAGTGAATATTAGATCAAACAATTACACTATAATGTGTTTGAAGGGCAGACTTTCAACTTCAATTCAAGAAATTTTACAAAAACTTTGCATGGACTGTTTAGGAAATACAGCATGCCACATGTATGCTCTGGATTTGGCTCTTTCTCTCCTTCTCTATTTTTTTCCATATTGGTTTCATCTGTCCAACGACTTGTTCCACAACTCTGCAGCCTCTTTCAGATGTTTTTTGGCAAATCCTAATCTGGCCTTCCTGTTCTTGAGCGTAATCAGTGGCTTGTTGTAAACGCTCTGCATTTACATTTGTGTTGATTGTAGACCTTGACAAAAAATACACCTATCACCTTGAGAGTTCGTGACTTGGTCAGATGCTGTGATGTTTTTTCCAGCCATAGAAGTGCCTCTGTCATTATGCACTTTAGTTGTGTTGTGTGGTCTTTCAGGCCTTTTTGCTGTGGCCAAAGCATTCCTTCTTTTTAAGAATGTACCAGACTGCTGATTGGCCACTCCTAATGTTTTTTGCTGTCTGTCTGATAGATTTATCTGATTTATTGTAGTTTTTGATGATGATGGATGGCCTCACTCAACTTCAAATATTATGGCTGCTTCATTTGTTATTAAATAATACGAGAGTAAGCCTCATGTGGCCATGAAAACGGCATTTATGCAAAAGCCCCTGAATTAAAGCTCAAAGTCTGCACTTAAGTCTATATTGGTTCTTTAATTTAATAATTGTGGTGGTCTATAGAGTGAAAACTACAAAAATTATATCTTTGTCCAACAAATGCATCTATCTTATGTATCTATCTCTCCCATTGATCAAACTGTGTTCCAGCCACAGTCTTCTCTTTGGCTTTGTTTAGGACATTACTGAAAAGTAGGCTTAAAACAAAAGTGTTGACCGCTTCTATCTGTGTGTTTTGCAGCTTCGGTGCAAATCGCCGTTCTTCATTTTTGTCTGTCAGTAAATATGAGAAACTGGCTTCTCACTCAGAGTGAGCGTGATAGCTTTTGTTGCCTTCTCCTTTTTACTGCAGCAGATGACACTACAGTGTCACACTGAAAAAACTGATATAAAAGGTGGTAATGTAGGACAAGTTATCTGAAATTTTCTTTGATTGTCACATTTTCTTTTGCTTCAGTATTTTAATATTATTTCACATACTGTATGTAATTGATAGGCCGTATAATTTGTTGTTGTTTTTTCCTCTTTCAGACTGGCATGGCGTTAACATATGATCCTGCTGCAATGCAGAATGGGTAAGACTTGATCTATCCTTGGCACCAGCTAATACACTCGCCTCCTGGCTCATAGAACCCCAGTCGATACTACTGTCATACACAAAGATTAATGTAGTGTCTGCACTTTGTTACTGTTTGATTAAGGAAATCTATATGGAGTTCAGATATCGGTTTTCACTGGTGAGGTCGGGTGAGAAATGGCGAAGGGGCACTGAGTGAGCGTGAGCACGTGTGTGTCTCTTTGGGTACTCAGATATGTGTGTTTTTTGTGTCTTTATGTCATGGTGCTGTGGAAATAAATGACCCAGCATCGTGTTTTATTTTTCCCCACGGTGCTGAGACAGGAAGGAGAATGCTGAGGCTCCCCTTTATCTCCCTCTGGCCTCAGTCATTCACAGGAAGCGCCTCACTCCCACTTCCTAAACCACTTATCCTCCAGTGAGTCAGTCTCAACCAAACCACAACACTGGATGAATAGCATCACTCATTACATACGCCCTGCAATGTAAAAGCCTACTTCAGTACAAATCCTTCAACTTATGATCCCAAAGATACAAAACTGCAAAGAGAGAAATGTGTCACTCTCAGCACCTTGAACCAGATTTTTGGGGGGGCAATAATAATAATAATAATAATAATATACATAAATAATCATGCTGTAGAAAAGAAGAAACATAATGTCAAAACTTACAAAATATTTATTGCATAGTTAACAAAAATGCTACTTGAAATGTCTTACAGGTATTTAAGAGTTCATATTCAAATTGGTGAATATAGTACTGTATATAATTATAATGCAAATTACCCATATCTAATGCATATATCTGTTGTTGTGGGACTTAATTTACATTTCCTTCTCAGTGTTAATATTTGCATAAAGAGTAACTGTATACTTTCAGAAACCAAAAGCAAAAAGATGTTTTAAAAAAGCGAAACACTGCACACTATCCCAGCGTCTAGTAAGCAGCATTTGCAGGGGATAGGTTAAGACTTGTGTTTCCTGTTTTAGTATTACTACTGGTGAAAATGACAGAAAATGTCGCGCTTTCCTTTGTCATTAACGGGCCTTTTATATTTAATCAAGCTGCCAAGGTTCCCAAGCTACTAAGCATTGTTATCACACAAAAATATATTTCCTGACTACATGACATCACTTTTGTGTCTCATTCACATTCACTGAAGTTATTTTACATTTTGCACAATCTGACATAGATAATAAAACAATACAAACTCGGGTTTTGAGCTGTTGGTGTTTGCCTCACGTTTTCACAACTTTAATTCTATTAAATAAGTTTCAGTATCAGAACTAAGCACAAAAAATCAGAAGTTGAAACAGTGTAAACTTTAAGCGAGCAGACCAAAAGATGTTTAATAGCAGTTTGAAGAGGATGAAGAGGGAAACAAGGCCAAGATGGGAATGAGCATATACCATGTATCTTACTATGGAGAATGGGCAAGTTCGATTAATTGACAGATTATTTTTTATGTAGGGCAGTAGGAGAACATTCCTTGCATCAGATCTACAGTCAACAATGCAGTGCATGTAATTGAGTCAGGGGATGTTTTGTCTGCTCCGGAGTTGGACGCCTGTACTAAACAAACCACACCCTGACTACTTAGAAGCTGCAGTCCTTCTTGTAGAGATATGCCACACCCTCTGGTTTCCAGCCGTGTGGAGAAGGGTAATGACTCCCAGCACTTTGAAGAAATGACTTGAAGGCCAAAGGCAATCAAGCAGTGCTAACTGTCATGAACTTCCCTCTATAGTCACCTGACCTCAGCCCTCCCGAGCATCAAGTCTAAGCGTAACTGAAGTCAGGTTCCTGTTTGCTCAGCCTTGAGGAGTCTCCGCTGCTCACTTACAAGTGTCATTAATGCAAGATTTGAGGCATACCAAATATTCTCTATTACTCAATATTCTTGTCTTGTAAATTTTTGAGACGTTTCTATTAAGGTCGTTTAATATCCTCCTAACATGGAAACATCTAATGCAAATAAACTAGGTATTCTGTGTCCTGTCTACTCCTGTTAGTTATTCTATTTTATTCCTCTGTCGCTTTTTTCTTTCGGCTCAGGTTCTACTCCTCGCCTTACAGCATCGCCACCAACCGCATGATCGCACAGACCTCCATCACGCCCTTCATCGCTGCTTCCCCCGTTTCCACATATCAGGTGGGCCATAGTGCACTCCAATATGGGTAGATTCTGTGTCTGTGTGTGTGTGTGTGTATAATATGAGAGTATACTTTGTGTATTTTGTGCACTTTGGGTTGGAAAAGCGGGGGTGGGCTTCAAAACAGCATGAGGTTCTCGCTTCTTCCCTCATTGTTTCTTCGATGCTCCAGCTGTGCTTGATGACATCTGTTTCGTAGGCAGCAAACACGCCAGGGATCAGAACAGAAGCAGCAAAGAAAAAGGGGGATTTTAAAAAGGCTGACAAGGTAGAAAAAAAGAAACGCACCCATCAAGAATGAAAGAATCTAGGAAAAAGAAACAGTTTCCTCTCTCCTGTAGTCCAGACCTCTTTTGTTCCCTCTCTTGATCTCTTTTTATTTTATTTTCCTGCTTCAGCACCAGTCCTTCCACTTCCGGAGTGAACGTTTGCATTCCTCACCGCTGCGATCAGTGGTATAATGCAACAGAACAGAGAAGGATCGTAAAAATTGGCCCTGTGATATGTCAGGCGCTTTAACCATTTTCCGTCACTGTGCATTTAATGCAACACCCTTTGCCGAATCTAAACATCAAGAGACGCTGCCACTGTGCCCTCTCGATCAGACACTATCGTTTAACATCGCCTCTGTTTGGTATTCAGAGACAGAAAGACGAGGACAGAGAGCGGCAGAAGGGAGATGAAGGATAGATAAGAAAATAGAAGAGACAGATGGAGAGAATGAGAGAGAGAGTAGGTTTAGGTGATGGCGATGGCACGGCTGGGTGGGCAGAGGAGGGGTGTTGCTGAAGGTTGCGGCGCCCGTCTTTGAGGCACGCTTGATTAAAACTCTGGTCCAGTACCTGTGGTGGAGGGGCAGAGGAGAGAGAAGGAGGGAGAAAAGTGGGCCAGGGCGCGCCTCTAATCCGCTCTCGGAAGGCTTCCCAAATTGATTTATCAAAAACAATGGCCAGGCTTTTGAGGAATATTAATCCTCACAGTTTCAATATTGGGCAGCTCTGCCGCCGCTTCCTGTAATATTGCCCTTCAGCCAGTCACGGCAGGAAGGTGAGTCCTTCATCTTCTGCTCAAGTACAAAGAGGCACAGGGAAAAAAGAAGGAGATGACAATCCAGGCAGGTATATATGCAAGACAAAAGGAAATCACTTCCTTTTATGATGAAAACTATTGCCTTTGTAATGAAAATCTCATGGTGCACAGAAATGACTGTATGTGTCATTCCTCCTTTTATGTTTGTGTCGCGTTGAAATTTTTGAGCTTTTGATAGAATTGATTTATCAGATCTGTAAATGACCCATACCAACAGCGGTATTCTGGTGTTCTTTATGCTTGGCTCCTCAATAATGATTGGATTTATTTCCTGGAAAAAACAACTTTGATGATCCACATGACAGGAGACAGTCCAGGCCAGATCGCTACCAAGATTTCAACGAGTACCGCCAGCCAGCCAGCCGTGAGCCTGGTTTACATCACTGCTTATACAGACTGGCTCACTGGCTGACTAAATATGTGGCTGGCTGATAGGCCATGGGGCTGGCAGGCTTACTAACTAGCTAACTGGCTGGCTGTTTGGGTTTACGTGTGACCGGTTGGAACGAGGGCCAGTTGGCTGACCATGCAGCTCAACGACTGACTTACCAGCTTTTTTCCTGTTGGCTGACAGGCTCTTTTAAATTGTAATATCAGTGAAGTTCAGCCAGAGGTAGAGAGCTTCTTAGGTTGTGCACATTTTACCCTTCACTCACTGAAACTAATGTTCATGTAGAATTACTCTACCTGCTGTAACTCTGAGCAACTCTGTAAAAGCTGTAATTTGGTGCTTTGGGGAAAAGCCAACTCAGGTCGAGTCAGTTAACTCTAATCTTCAAAAGCAGTCATTTGGATCTCTTTATATTTTGTGTTACACTTAGCAACTTAGCACATTTTCCCTCACGTCTTTTCTTTCCGCCCTGATAACAGATCAGTCTCTGGCTTTCTGGTTTATTTTTATCTGGGAGATGTCTGGGAGTGAAGTCCTACTGAAGTTGTTAATGCTGTAACTCATCAGCCCTTGCTCAGAGCTTCAAACATTGCTGTTTTTTCAACATCCCACAGATAAACACATTTGCCATATTTCTGCCGTTAACTTGGACTGAACTACAGTCTTCTCACGATGGTAGTGCTTGGTTCCAAAAGTAAAAAACGAGTGAACACTACTGTCTCACAGCTGGCAAACTGGGACTTAACACCCGTATCTCTCAGCATCCAAACAAAGCCACAGGACACAATATCAGAGTATTATAACACTTTAAGCTCTCAGGAAACTCATTGCAACATTGCTGTACATTGCACTGTTTGAGATTTATCTAATGATATAAGAATTAATGCACCGGCCTGAACCTGTTCAACACCTGAAGAGGCTATAACGATCTCACATAAGGGCTTTGAAAAGAATAAATAGGAGGGTGAGATTTTTATACTGTTGAGTTAAAGCAAAAGAAATATGAAGTAAATATGTTGGGAGCCTCTTTGTCTGTTTCATTTCACTAGATTGGACTAGCTTCCCTTTGTGTTCACTGTATTCTTATCGGTTCTTTGGTTGCTTGGGATAAATTGTGAGTGGGCCTCCCTCACGTCATTTTTTATTTTCCCACCAAAGATTTTGCCATGATTCTCTCACGATTTTTTTCCTTAAGCCCAAAGTAAAGCGATCCTGTCTTGTTGAAATAATCACATGACGGTCATGCAATATCTTGGTTAGAAAATGCCGAAGACGAGTGATTAAATATAAGCTTTCTCTGTGTCTATCTGCTGTCCCATTCAGCTGGGGAGAACAAATATTGCCATGTATAAACAAGCAGACTTGGCACCGCGTTATAGAATATCAGGCTTGTTTAGGTATGGATCCAAATCACGCATTTGGGTTGGCTCAGAGGATTGATTGCTCTTACAGCAGATTATTCCATGTTTGTCTTTGTTTAATCTAATCATTTTACCAGGATCAGTGGCCAGTCTGTGTGTTTGTCTGCTACAAGCTGTCTAATTCCTCTCTCCAGCATAAAAGCTCTGTTTGTTCATCGTCCATTCCTCCGGTTTCTTTATAGTTTCCACTGTCACTGTTTCTCCATCTCTTTAACTTTTGAATCTACATTTGTAAATATGCATATCTGTCAATGTTTTTTCCTCTGGTTGTCGCTTTGAAGTTCTTTGTTCTGTTTTATGCTGAGATTAAAACATAAAAATGCTTTTTGTATTTTGCGAGTCTTCTCTAGAGGTCTGTCCCTGACCTTTCACCCCAGCTCCAACAGCACTGGGCAGAGCTTTAATATTATTATAATACAGAGACGACTCATTTTACAGGCTCGACGCACAACTCATACTGCCGGCAATAATGAGAAGGCAGGAGGGAGATGTGCTGCCTCCAGACTTTCAGATTCTTCTAGTAATTCTTTGGCACAAATTAATCTGTGTAAAGTTCAGCCATTTTGGTGCATTAAAACCAGCACGATCATTTTAAGACTTACAGACTGACGAGTATTTGAACATATTGGGACCATTTGAATAGCATTTATTGCATTATGTGGGATACGTTTTAGCTCTTACTAAGACAAAGGAAAATTTTATATTGCCACCATCGTTTTACATTTTATGTATTTCTCCTCAGGTCCAGAGTACGTGGATGCCTCATCAACAATATGTTATGCAACCTACAGTAAGTACTCTAGCATGTACCTGAAGTACTGCAGCTGCCCTTGAGTCCCCACTCGGGAACCACCCTTTAGTTGAAAATCTGTGATGCGCATCCAGTCTGATCTGCTTTTAATAGAAACTTTTTAAAGATTCTTTTTTTATATTTGTCCTGAAAATAGTTTTACGACATGGAGACATTTTTATATTTAGCACAATGTGACTGACCAGAAAAAGATTCTGTTTGGAAAAACGTTTAAGCCACATTATTCTTCTGTTGCAGGCTAAATGTTAAAGCAACTAAATGTCTTACATGCACTTGGCCAACATTACTTCTGGCCGAATGATTACACCATTTCGGTCCTGGAGTTACTATACGAAGCACTTTATCCAATTCTGATAACCACATTTTTCCATCTCTCCTAAGTATACAAACACATTTTGTTTTATTTTTGGGAGGCTTTGTGGAGTTTATATGTTTTGGTAGTGCCAGGAAGCAATTCAGAGTCATTTACCAGACCACAGCACAAGACAGACTGCTGCTTGAGGTTACCATCCCAGACAGCAGACAAAGGGGGGGGGGAGCTAATATTAATTAGACTTAGCTCACGAGCAACACGGTCTTTAACGGTGAGGTAATCACATTGCCTTCAGTCACATTCAGTTCTGGTTGGAAGAGGGACAACAGAGAAGCTCCAAAAAGTTTGAACTGGTCACTATAATTCATATTTTGACACTGTAATAACTGTCAAAGTCCTACTTCCTAAATATTAGTGAAAATTAAACCAGCTTGGATGTGAATTTGTAAATGAAGAAAAATTACATTTTCACAGAAATGTACAGTGCAAAGGTCTTCTCATTTTTAAAGTGGTTTTTAACAATAGTTCTTCAGGCTTTCTGAAGGTCTTTCAAAGTTTTTCTTTGGACATTGGCTGCATTTTCACTTATTTTCAATCCAGTCCTTGTACCTGACTGCTTTCAGATAAATGTTTCCTTTGTTAAGCTACTTGGCATTGACCTAGGAATCATTCACTCTTAAAAAGGCACCTAACTCAACAAATGAACCAGTCGTGTGTCTACACATAACAAAAAATGTAGCAGAGAACCACTTATAAACTCTGTCTCTCCAGGCACTTTGTTACTAGCAGCCATAATTTGTTCCCATCTCTTCAGTCAAATCCATGACGATCCATGCCAACGATAAAAGTTTGACGGGCATAGAATTGTTTTTTTCCTAACGAGCGATTAGCCAAAAACCTGGCATAAATGAAAGCCGTGCTCTTAACAAACAGGAAAGAATTCTGAGATGCATCTGGCCCTTCAGTTGATCCAGTTGATCTACTGTTTACTAAAGCCTTATCAAGTAGACGGATCAACACGCCATTCTTAAGGAAGACAAACAGAGAGAAAAGCTTGAGGTATGCTAAATTACACAAGAACTAGATTAAAAAACAATGGCACCAAGTCTTGTGGAGTAATGAATCCAAATTTCAAATCATCATCAATATATAAAAGAGACAGGTACAAAAGTGAGCATTTACAGCCATCATTGTTTGGGGCTCTATTTCAGCCAGTGGTGTTAAGGATCTTATCAAAATTGATGGAATTATAAACAGAGAAAAGCACCATCAGATTTTGATCCACCATGCAGTATCATCTGGAAAGTGTCTGATTGGCAGGAGCTTCATTTTCATGAGAATGATCCCAAACACAGTGACAATACAGAAAAAGTGTACCTGGATAGAAAAACACACAAAGGATTGCTAATCAGTCATGGATCAGCCTCCCCGGAGTCTGGGCCATTTGCCCTTCAAGAAGAATGGAGAACTATTCCTGAGGAAATGACGAGAAAGCTTGAGTTCAGGCTGTCGTGAAGAATAAAGGTGGTCACACCAAATATTGATTTTCAAGCTTGTTAAATTTTTACAATCTGTATTTGCAGAGTTATATACTGTATTTTCTTGTATTTTTACACGTTTCAATAAATTGCTGCACATATTTTCCAAGCAGAAGGGGTGGCTCAAGGCTTTGTCACATTTCCTGGAATACCTCCGCTTGCACATCCAGTTTTATATTCCTATCGCTGAAGCCTTACCCGCACTCTTGCTTGAAAATGCTTTTCCTTCTCTGTTGTTATAACAACAAAGCACATTAGTGGTTTACTAAATTGTTTTAAGGTTGAGTTTTTAATTGATCCAAGCTCCATAAGTGTTCTCATTTTGTTTCTTAGAGATTTTAAATCATTCTGCCAGAGGTTTTTAGTGTTTGCTTGAGGCTTTTTGTGGCCCCTGAAGCATATTCAATCTACTTCATTGCTCTCAGTGTGCTCACAGAAAAAGACTGGTTACCAGTCAAGGGCAAATATATCTGATTCTTTACCACTATTAAAAAAAAAAAAAAAAAATCACTTTTTGAAATCCCAATACACTTTTTTTTAATACAGTACTTGGTTCTACTAGCCTGGAAAAGGGAGTGCAGTGAAGACTTTTTTTTTTTCTTTTTTTTTTTTTTACATGAAGTACATTTTTTAGCACTGCATCACAGTATGGTTCATAATATGCATGTAAATTCTCCACTGTGGTTCTAATTTTATTGATACAATAAGTTATTTTGTCTTTGGAAGAGAGATTACCAGCCTCAGGGTAACTTGTGTTATTTTTTGCTGAAGTTACCTCTAATGAATCTCACAGCCGCATAATTTAAGTCATGCTTTAATATCAAAGTTCACTATTCTGTACTAATTAGCAAATGAATATGCATATGGGTGAATAGGTAGCACCTTACAGTTTGGGTCTATAACCCGGGGTTATAGAGTTCTATGCTGCAAAAAATATTTTATACACTGGGTAGATACCGGCCCAAACATATAACGGTAAGAACACACAGTTCCGGCGTAATTATTCACAATTTTTTGTGTAGACTGTTAGATTAATTAAATTTGTTTTCCCCAGAAACCGGGGTTGTATGCCCCCACCAGCTTAAATCCTTCTTTCTTTCTCTTACTTCCTAAATTAAAGAGTTTTTGGAGAACGTTATGATATCTCAGTGAAGGCGACCTTGCAATGACCTTTCAGTTTTACAGATAAAATGGCATTAGTTTATGTTATCCTCTTATATGACTACAGTTCTAGAGTTACAACTGAATACTGTAGCTGTTTGGTGAGTTCATAATGACCATAGCCTTTGAACTGACAGCCAAAACATTATCAGTTCGTTGTTACGTTAAAGTGAACAGTGGTGCCAGCACAGAGGCACAAAGCAGTACACACTACCTGATATTTGCTGTTGATGGTTCTGCATGAAAAACGAGGTTTCCTTAATGAAGTCCATACGAATGTCGATAACATTGTAAGCCTCAGTCAAGAAGATAACTGCTTTAGAGTCCCTGCCACTGAGCAAATTGGGAAACATTGGACTCTGATGCATTGGACTCACTCACTAGAGGAGTGCTCAACCAGCCGCATGGCTCCCCGCTGTGGCCATTTACCACTCAGTCCTACCCATCTCACTTCCACTCCCGCTGTGGGACAGTGAACATGTAATCTGGTCGCAGCAGGCCACCAGCCCAGCAGACACACACACACACGCCCAGCTGCAGCTGCCCTCTGAGGCGCCCAGTTTGCCTTTCAGCCACACAACTTCCTGCCTTTTTTTTTTCTTTCACATATCTTCACTCAACCAGCCACCTCTCTGCGGTAGTCTCAGGCAGGTACGCTCCATTCTTATGACACTTGTCTCAGACTGGATTAAAGCTAGCTTGCTAACAAGCTGCTGTTTTTGCTGCTGCTGCTGAGTCTGCCTGTTGTGAAAATGAAGCTGTCTTAGGTGGTAGACAGTATTACAAGGTTAATGACAAACGTGACAGAGACCTCTAATAGTATAACTGCTCAGCATGTGCAGTGCAGCCCACTTGTGTTTTAGTCTGTGCATGTATTCTTTGCACACAGATACATCTGTACATCTGCTCGTGCGTGTGCATCCACAGTACTAGAATACACATGTTTGCTTGAATGTGCATACTGTTTGCTTCATTTTCTGGCGTCTTCTCAGGCTCTCGGCCATGTGGTGTTGTGGTTTGTCTGTCATCACATGGAGAGAATATGCACTGCTTCATCATCTATGCTTGGGTAACTGTGCGTGTTTGCCTGAAACATGTTTGTATGTACTGTATGTGTTACGAATTGCCATACGTGTGGTCCATACTGGTTATTCTTTACCAGCCCATGTGATTGCCTGATGGTTATCCATCTTTCAGTCTAATGTCATGAGGCCTCTTGAAGTCTTTGGCACTAGCCATTAACCAGCAGCCACATTGTCCTGTCTACATCTCATCATGCCTCCATGCCAGCAATAGCCATGTGGCGATATGTCCCCATGGTCCCGTCCCCATTGTGTTCCATTGGCTCTTTCTGTCACCAAATGGCTGGTAGGTGCTAACCCCAGCTGTCACTGCTGACAGTGAATCATAGATACCAGTCTGTCTCCCTTTATGACCCGTGCTCATATCAACTAGCAGCTACAAACACAGCAGACTGCCCTTTATACACACACATGCGTATACACATACACACATTCTGCCATCAGTTCAGTGAATCACATCAAATTAGCTAAGCATCCTAGTTCAAATGCTTGGGGGGCTACTCAGGGCATTAAAAACCAATTGATTGTGCTGCAGTTTGGCGACTCCTTCCTCATGTTGCGTGTTAAACCAATGGAGCGTTGTGCAATGGCGCTCCTGATATGTGGACAATATGGAGGCAGCAGAGCGTGGAAGGGGAAGAGCTGGACAGTCATACAGAATAGAATAGATTAGAATAGTCTATATGCATGTTAAATAAACGTGTTAATTATTAAAATTTGTTAAGTTTGATATTACAAAATAAGTATTTAAGAATAGGTCTAGAGATAAAATGTGTTTTTGAGCTTACTATTAAACAGTACAACAAATACCACCTAACGTCTAAATAATCAAGGAGAGCATTAAGGAAAGGTTACAAAGGAACTTTGGATACATTGTGGTAATAGTTATTCCAAGACGGGAGTGTTGGTTGCGGCAAATGAGTATTGTAGTACATTATTAATTTTAGTATCAAATAACAGTTTTTTTTGTTGTTGCTGTTGTTATTCAGGAACAAACATAGTCAAAATGAGCTGTTATAAATTGTGCCTTGTGTCTAATTAAAAAAGCATAATGTTCATTTTGTACATTATAGTCTTCATCATAATAAGCTTCGCTGAAGGACTGCTACACTATCACCTTGCATCGTCCCTCAGTTTCTTTGTCAAATCCACCTCTTACCAAGTACCTGATGGTCAGTGAAAATCTTCATCTCAGGTTTTGCAGTGGGTGATGGTATGGGCTGCGTCCATCTTTGATTTACAGTCTGTGAGCTGAACTACTCTAAAAAGAACGATCTCCAAACGCCAGATCTCTCTGTATTTGACATTGTTCCTACTAAATATAATAAGACGTTTTCTTCGGGAATGCCTGACAGGCTGTTGTTCTTTTTTGATTTTTAAAGTGCTTATATGAATTTTTTATGCTTATATGAAGTTGTCTGTACTTTCTACTTGAGCCTTTCAAAAACAGCATGCCTGCTATGATAACGGTCATGGTAAACTTACTCTAAAATGATATGCTGGCTTTGGCGTTGCTGAGTTGAGTATCTCTCAGCAGGACAAATTTCTCTTCTTTGCAAAATTGTGCAAAGTGCTGGTGGAGCCGTATATTGTTAAAACCCCTTGTTAGTTAGCTACTGCCGATACTAATGATACCGCATTGATTTGTTAACCTAATTTGATGTTTTTCTTCATTTCAGCCCTCCGCTGCCTTTGTAAACCTGAAGTCCATTAACTCCGTTAAGCAGCAATTTGTTGGAAATAATAGATGTTGTGTTGAATGGAAGTAAATCAAACTGCTGACACTGAAAGCAACTTGACCGCTACTTGCCTTATTGCACAGTAAACAGAGAGCACTGCAGCATGTACTTCTACAGCAAAAGGTGTTTGTTTGTATCTGAGTAGATTAAGTTTGACAAGTCTATCCATACGAAACTGGACTTCATCCCACAGAGGAGCCTGTGCTTTGTTAGCAGTTAGAAAGGTTGACTGAGCAGAGAACAGTTTTCAAAATTTGCTTATCTTCAATTAATCTGCAAGATGTACTCAGCGGGAAACCTGATGGAAAGTGACAGTGTTTCTTTTTTTTTGGACATCTAAGTCTCCAGTCTGTTCTTCCATGCGTTGTTTTTCTTTCCTTTTCCTCTTAGTTTATCATTTGTCTTCCTTCTTTCCTATTTCATACCATCTGTGAGATGTTCTGTGTGACAGGCCTGGCATGTCAAAGCATGACCACTTGCCTTTGCCTGGTCAATGCTACAGAAATCAGCAGACCTTGAAAAAGTACAATTAAACAACAAATAAAGAACTACAGGCCCCAAAAGGAAAAATGCATACGTGCAACTAACATGTGTGAATACCTACACGCACAAAACGCAGTGGTAAATCTCACTTGCATACAGATCATCAATCACATGCACGTGCTCTTAAATTCAGTTCGCACTGCCAAAGAGTGCCGGACTAAATGCTGTGCCAGCCATGCGCAGCATTGCTGTCTTTCCCATGAGTTATCCACCCCTTTTTTTCCCTTTGCCCCCTTTTTCTCACTCTGAACTGTATGTGCTTCAAGTGTGCATTTGCCTGAGTGCACTGGCCCTTACATACTGGAGGTGAATTATTGAATTCCTCTGCCGTTGCACTCCGGCAAGTTCTCCCCGCCACAAGCTTTGAATAGACATTCACTGGGCCTCTTAGAACGTGAACCCTAACTATCAGCCCTCATCGAATAGGGTTGAATCAGTGCGCTGTGTGATACCCATCTCGCCGCTTGACATTAAAAATGCTCCTCGGATTCAGAGAGGGAACATTATGTTGGTCTCATGGATTTGACTGGCGAGGCAGAATTTGAGACAGGGCTACACTCGTCCTTGAGTTTCTCTTTTTTTTTCCATCCCTCTTTCCCATCCCCACTCCGTCTGTACTCCTCTCGGCTCTCGTTTCTCCCTCACTTTTGTCTCCTTCTGTCCCTCCTGTTTCTTTCTCTTCTCTTTTCTTCTGCCCTTTCAGACTACAACTGCAGCTACTGTGTCTGTGCCAGCAAAAAAAAGAAAAAAAATTGTCTTGTCAGGGTTAAGGTTTCATATATATGTAAGAACAATACTGTTGCAGAGGCACCGGGTGACTGACAGGGAGATTGAGTGGCTGAATTTTCACTATAAGCTTTTTGGATATTACTTCCACAAATTTTGCGATAGTGGCAAAAAATATTTTTGGAGACAAAGCTGATATGCTTTGGTGGGCAGGCTTTATTAGCTGGCTGTGTTTTTAATTGGATTTCTAATCTTTTTTCCCCCCTTTTTTTGGTTTTGTAAATAGAGTAAACATTCTAGAGAGATCCTCGTGTGTGAAATGATCTATTTGTCTACAAAAGGCAGTCAGAGAACGGCTGATAAACGAGCACAGTCCGACCGTGGAGAGGAATGGACCTCCCGTGAAGACATGACAAATACTGTTACATGCTTCATCTAGCACCCTTATCGCCTCATACACACATTAAGAAACACAACGCACAAACGCACGCTACAAATTCATCCAAATAGCATGTCCTATTTGATATGCAGAAGTTGGTGCTTTATTTTTTGTAATAACTTTATTACAAGAATCATTTTATAGTCACAAGCCATCATAATACTGGGGGAAATGATTAGTTTTGCTTTCCTTCACTGACACACACACATATATATCCTAAGATTACAAAGCAACAGCATTACCATAATCCATCTCAGCCACGGCAATTTGGTTATACATGCTCCCAAATTTTGACCTGCAATTTTAACCCGTGCACCTCATCTGCCACCTATTATAAGTTGAATGTGTAATATTCTACATGATCGACAAGCAGATGCATAAATAGGCAGGGGAAAGCAGAATCATCATCGCTCTTATTGCCTTTTCACTGCATAGGACATATATATACAAAGTCGATAATCCTCATTGTCACATAACCAGAGGTGAGGAATCTTTATCATCTATATCGTGCTCCACGTATTAATCTGTTAACATACAGTTTTTTGCAACCCTTCAGCTGCTTCAGTTTCATAGTAACAGTTCTCTGTCTTCCCTGTAGGGCTTTCCTGTGTTTGCAATTAAGATTTCCAAAAACCATTACAAAATCAGATTTCAAATAACCCTGTGATCGCAAAGACCGAGTTAAGCCGCTACACGCATCACTGTCAGCTTGGGAGGCTCATTCATTGCTATCTTTCGGTCTGTGCTGCTATTTGCTGCCTCACTGGGGTAAAGTAAGCAGTTCACTGTCCTGGATCAGCCTTATGGCACATTTTGTCCTGTAGACAGACTCTGTTGTTAATAGTTCAAAAACCTGGTAGTCTGTTTGCCCTCAGGAGGGATTCCCGCTGAAGATTAGTTTGAAGCACCCGAAATGCTGGCTCCCTTTTCTGTGCTTGCCCGAAAACAAAGGTGCTTGAGGACACAGGAAAACGTGGTCACGGTTGAAGTAGCTGAAGGATGACTGAGGAGGGCTACTGTAAATCTTCATACAGCACACCCACAGTTAGAAGCCACAGGAATAAAGAAGTTATTCTCATATTCATATTACTTCACAAGTTTTTTGGTTTGGGTTTTTTTCTGTGTTTTTTGTAGTGAGACAGTCATTGCCAACAGTTTGAGCCTTCAGGTGGGTGAGCCTGGTGTATTTAGGTGCCGTTACCACTCAGCCATCTGCTGATGTGCTGTGTGTGTGTGTGTGAGATGATTGCATTATGGAGGGTATTTGTCATGTTGCTGGTTTGTCATGCTGCTTGTTTACACTGTGACATTATGGGGACTTGTCTTCCTCATGGGGACGAAAAGCTCATCCCCATATAGTCTTGTTAGGGGGGTGCGATGAAGCTCTTTGGAGTCATGAAGCTGGATAGACACAGTACGTACTTTGCAGAATTAAGGCCCTGAAGCATGGAGTGTGCGTGTCTCATTTCCACTGACACAAAACACACTAAGTAGTACAAACGAGCATCAGTGTCCAAACCACAGTACCTCACATGGAGAAAGCAACTGTCAAATACAGTGAGGAATGCGTTGAGTCAAGTGCAGGTCGTCTTTCATGGGCCCGACACAAATGAAGCTTTGTTTTAGCCAAAGACTCAGAAATACAGCCTCAGCCCAATGTCGTTTTTGAGGCTTTTAATGTGCCTGTATTCTGTCTTCTCATTCCTCAACTTTAATCAACATCTTCCCCCGACACAAAGCATATAAGGATAGTCTCTTCTTACCAGGCTGGCACTAGAACACTTACACAGTGATCTTCTTGCAAATAGTGAAACATGGGGACCTGCAAGGTGAGGAAAAGAATGGGAACCTCTCTTTGTGGCCTCAAGCTGTTTTCCGAGTGAAGGTATTGCCCCAAGGTAGTTACATGTATCAACACTGGTTTGAAGCAGCAGGGCAGATATGCAATAATGTGGGAAATTATAACCTGCAGCAGTGAGAGATTAGCAAAAATAGCTAGCTGTGGGGGTGCTGTGATCAGGTTTTTCAGGCTGATACTGATCAGTTTTCATGTCAGCAGAATCAGACACTGTAATGCGTATCTTTACAGGAAGTCCATAACAATTTTCTCATTTTATTTTCTTTTTTCACTCTAAGATATTACACTATGTTCATTTTGAAGGCAGTTGTCCCTCTTTGCATGCCTAAGACAGAAATCCCAGTCCCAGAAAGCACACTTTTAGTGTTTACAAAACTGGATGAAATTCTGGGCTTCCAAAGTCGTCCCCCAGAAGGACATGTTTAGTAAAGAAAATACTGCTTTCAGTCTGATACCAGCAGCCTGAGCATACTGCTTAGCTGACTGCATCTTGAGTATATGGAGGTCTGGACCTGAATGTAAATTATCTTAATAGCCTGCTGCATGTGGTGGAGATCCTTCAGCCATAATGGACCGGGCAGTAAAAACAGTCACTATTTGTGTGACATTTATGTAGTTGCCTCACCTTTTTTACAATTGCCGTTTCTGATCAGCAGATGTAAAGTCGAGGTAATGAATATCAGCCGATACCAACCAGTGTTTCATCAGCAATTGCTTGTAATGCGATAGTCATTAAAAGAAAACACTGCTGGTCGTAAGAATTTTTACAAGATTTCTTATTTACTGTACATTGTGTCAAGCTGTTGAGCGTATATCAATGTAATTTACAGGCAATGAGTGGATATCATCTCATCTCCGGTCTAAAGCAGAATCAATACCACCTTAAGCAGGACGGGTTTTTCCACACACACATGCACGTACACATGCACAAACAGGAATACATGTGCATACATTGAGGAGCTCTGTAAACATCATCTCATACATTTGTAACAGATACGTCTGCAGCAGGCATTATCTTACTCTCTCGTACACACAGAGGACAAATCAAAAACATATATTGTCTCTTTGTGTCAATCTCTTTCTCATTTTCTTTCCTCTCTAGCCCATCAATGGACAGGCGCACAACCAGACAGACGCTTTTGCACACAGACACACACACGCGCACACTAAAACCCTCTCTCTCACAGACACTCAGTCTCACAAACACAGAAAATCGAAATCACAAATCGGCTTAACTCTCCCTGACACATCTGTGAATTAAGCCTTTCCGTTGCTCTCCCTTTCCCATTATAAAGGCATTGTCAGAGGCTGAATCGGTAACAGGTAGCCCACAGCCCCTGCTGCTTCCTTCTCGCTTCTCCTCTCTCTTTTTTTTTTCTTCCACCTTCCTCATCTGTCTTCTTTCTCTTTCTTTGACTTCTCTCTCTCTCTTTCTTTCCAACATCCCACTTTTTCTCTCCAAGTCTCCTACTTCCCTCCCTTCATCTATCTTTCTTCACTCCCGTCTTCCTCGTGACCTCCATCTTTGCTTAATCATCTCTCTCCTGTCCTCACAGTGTCTTTCTGTCTCTCTTTCCTCATTTCCCTTTTCCTTTTATTTATTCATCTGTCACAGCCAGTGGCAGAATAGTACTAGGTATTTTCATTTGGTGCTACTTTATAAGTCCTCCTATTTCACAGGGAAAGCCTGTGTGCTTTTGACTGCATTAATATTGCTGCTATAATTTGCGCTTACTCTGTCGGTTCAGTTTATATACAAAATACAGGGTCAGTCTTTAGGACACTATGATTATAAAGTAAAGTACTCAGCAGCATGTAAGGTGGTTACATTTATCAGTAGTACCTGTAAGATAAAAATACTGTGTTCACATATGTTGCTACATCAGTAAGAATCTGTTACACTAAGAGAAACCACTCTGCCTTTGTACTTTTGTAAATACTCTTTGTTAATTAGCAATTTTGGTTGTGGTCAAAAATATATAGAGCTGATATTCTTTTTTTTTCTTTTCTTTTCATTCATTTAAACATACCTTCATCAGCAAACTTCACAGTCAAGTTCAGAATAATGAACAAAACCTAACTGAAAGAATTTTTTTCCATTGAGATTAGCATTAAATTTGAACTTTCTGTTTCTTCTTTTAATGTAAGCGCTATGTTTCCACAAGCTTCCAAGGGTCTGCTTGGGTCTGACTGACGTTTCATCAACAGAGCGAGTATGCCAAGCTCAGTGCAGATGTCTACATGCCCTCCAATTTGGCGTCAACACAGTACTTCATCAAAAAAAGAAATACTTTACTACTAGGACACCAACTATACATGTGTCCTTGAAGTGCGCGCCAAGCAGCTTGGTATAATAGGTACAACTACTTGCCTGTGGTGTGTACAGACCACATTCATGGGGGAATTTAATCTCAGTTTAAGTTCGGGCTCGATATATCAACCATACTGTAATGTGAAAAAGAAAGCACATTCTTACTGCTTCCAGTAAGTGGGAAAGTAGCAGCCAGGGGTTGATGATCAAATGCACTTGATTAATTGATCATCAGCAACTGTACACACCTCTATGAAAGCAGTTTGTTGTTTGCTGATCTGGAACATTCAGCCCGTGTTAACATAATGTCACAATCTCCCCAGAAGTGGACGTTCCAGCAAATTCAATGTGCAATGCTCAGAGAAGCCGCAGAATGCCAAGAGCTACTTCACAGAGCTACAAGCCTCCATTAGCATGTTCAATCTTAAAGTTCATGAAAGTACAATTAGGAAAAACACTAAACAAGTTTGGTTTATTTGGAAGGGTTTCCAGGAGCAAGCCTCTGCTCTCTAAAACAAACATGCCAGCACAGCTTAGGTTTGCAAAGTTGCATCTGAACAAACCGCATAACTTGTGGATCAGTGTCCTTTGGACAGATTAGACCAATGTGGAGACATTTGGGCCAAAATCTGCAGCAGCATGTTGAGCAAAAGCCAAACAGCATATCGGCACAAACACCTAATTGTAAAAGTCAAGCACAGTGGGAGAGGGTTGATGATTTGGGCTTGTTTATTAGCCAGAGGACCTGGGCCACCTTATTGTCACTAAGTCGACCACGTGACTCTAGAGTCAAATGTGAGGCCACCTGTCTGACAGCTACAGCTTTGCTCTAACTGGGTCATGAAATAGGACAATGATCCCAAACACAGCAGCAAAACTGCAACAGAAGGTCTGAAAAAGAAAAGAATCAAGGTGTCAAAGTCCAGACCTCAACCTGATCAAAATGCTATGGCGAGACCTTAAGTGCATTGTGTATAAACGAATACCTGCAAACCTCAATGAACTGAAGCAGTGCTGCAAAGAAGAGTGGCTAAAATTCCTCCCCAACACCATGAGTGACTGATAAAGTCATACAGAAAACAATTACTTCAAGTTATTGCTGCTAAAGGTGGTTCAAAAAGCTATTAAATCCTGGGCTGTACTTAGTTGACAGCTAAGTAGCCTACACACCATGCAGTGAGACCTGTGTAAACCTTCTTTTTCACAATATCATATTTCATTACCTTCTTTCTTCACTCCTCACAGGGCCTTTGTTACCAAACATTACATTTATTTAGTGACTGGTAGTTACTGTCAGTATTGAGTGACCCGACTTTTTTTTTTTTTAAGGTTTCAGGACATGATACATTCATGTGTTTCGTGGTTCTTTTCTATAAGGATGTTACTACCCAACGTACATGTTGGGTCGGTAATAATCATGATACATTTTACCTTTCAAAATTCGCCCATATGTCTCTAATTGTCCTCACGGTTATTCACTTACAGTTTTCAACAACACTAGTCTAGGACATAGAGAGGTGGCAACTATTCCAATGTTTTGTGGCCACTCATTATCCAGTTTCTTTCTTTTTTGTGTACCTCAAACACAAAGTTTCATGTGAAGCGTCTATATTGAGCTAGAGGTAGCAGAGATGGAAGAGGAGAGGGAGGAAGGAAGAGCGATTTAGCTGCCTGTGTTGGAAATGCAGGGAGTAGACAAGCAGAGCAATTCTGACAGGCTGTGTCTGCACAGTTTGTTCTCCAATAGGCCCACACAGAGTCGCCAGTGGGGCACACACACATGCACACACACTCCGAAGCATACACTACTTAAATTGCACGCTCACATACACACACACACTTTTAGGCGCAGTTACAGTACAGACACGAGTACGCAACAAGAGAAGAGAGCCGAGCAGAGGAAAAAGGGCCGGTTTTGAACGCATTGCTTCGAAGGCTTCAGTGCTGAGGAAATGGAGCTATCATGACAAGGGATGAAAGAGCAACAATGGGTTTCATCACTTTCCCTCATGTTTCACTGCACCGTGAAAGAGAAGCTTCTAGTGTTCTCATCCGCCCGTTAGGGAAAAACATGCTGTGCATTATACCGGGAGGACAGGCTCAAGAGCGAGGGACAGAGAGAAAGCATTTTTTTCGCTCAGCAACCAAAAGAAAAATCACACTGCTGATACATCGGCAGCAGATAGTGATGGCTTTGATAGACTAAGACAGTGGTGTGCGTTGATCTTGATATGGTACCTGTGTTCTGTTGCTGTTTAGTGACATCGTCCCTCTTTTTGTGCCCAAAAACCCTCTATTCATTTCATGCTTTTGATGATTCTATCACTAACCCGAGGTTTCTTCTTTCTGTCTTCATGCTGGCATTTTCTTAAGTTGTACTTCATCTCACTTAGTTTCACCTTGTCTAAAGCACTTATATAATTTATATTTAGACAGTACGACCGCTAGCAACTACTTGTGGAAGTTCACTTAAGGCTTATGTAAGCCCGCATAGTTAATCAGAGAGGGACATGCACTAAGCCAAAATGTTCAGTCTCCATCATTTCTTCTGTTCCTTAATTCTTCTCACCTTGTCTTTTTGTTTTGTTTTTGTTTTTGTTTTTACCTGCTTCCCTCAGGGTGCAGTGATCACGCCAGCCATGGACCACACTATGTCCATGCAGCCTGCCAATATGATGGGCCCTCTCACCCAGCAGATGAACCATCTGTCCCTGGGCACTACAGGAAGTGTGAGTAGGATTCGCTGTGTCACAGCGAATCACACACAGATAACCTCACACAAGCACACATAGTTACTGTGATCACCGTGACAGAATCTCAAAGCTGGCTACAGGGAAAAGGTGCTTCCAACATATTAGCTGTACTAACGACAACCCGTCATTTTGACAATTTCAGTTAGTTTTGCATTACATTTTGGTTCCTGGATGATGAAGTTTAGTTTAGTTTAGCTTTACACTAGGTACAGCCATGCAGCAGCTATTCTTCAATAACAAAACCCTTGTGACTACACTCTATGGCAACTTACACAGAGATGTATGTAAAACACATAAAACAATGCACCCAAGTCCTTAAAGTACAACCAGCAATCATTTAAATTCCAATGGGCTCATTTACAATTTGTACTCTGTATTACATAAGCTGTGCTGCCATGCACCATAACAACATGCATAATAACATTTGGACATTCATTTGAATAATTTCGAGCTGAGAACTGTAGCCCTGGTAAAAGGATATCCAAGTCTCTGAGTCTGGTTTGGTTTTCAGGTCTTTTTAGATCAAGGGTGTCCAACTCCAGGCCTCAAGGGCCGGTGTCATGGAGGTTTTAGATGTGTCCTTGATCTAACACAGCTGATTTAAATGGCTAAATTACCTCCTCAACATGTCTTGAAGTTCTCCAGAGGCCTGGTAATGAACTAATCATTTGATACAGGTGTGTTGGCCCAGGGTGATATCCAAAACCTGCAGGACACCGGCCCTTGAGGCCTAAAGTTGGACACCCTTGTTTTAGACAGAGTAAACAAGCAATCATGCTTTTGGTTAAAACTTGTTTTCATCCTTTTAAAAGCTCCATTCATAGCCTCCCAGGGTGTCGTCCTCAGTGCATATTTTACATGCTTACTGGAAGTCACTTAACTCTAAGAACTGCCTACACTCTACAGTAACAGCTAGCACAAACTCATTTTCCTCTGCTTATCCGAAGTCCGGTCACGGTGGGTAAGCAGTGTAATCCAGGTGTCTTTCTTTCACCAGCAATGCATTCTGGTTTCTCCTAGAGTATCCCGGGGTGTCTGCAGGGTAGATGACATGTAGTCTGCTCCAAAATGAAATCAAATCGATTCATGGAAGGGTGCACATTAAATATATGTGGTCGGTTGTTTTTCTGTTATTTGTTTCCTTTAATCCAGTACACAATTTGAAAATATCAGAAAAAAATCTGCGTCTAGTCTTGAGAGATGAAAAAGAAATGTTCAAGTAGTTGTCAGGGGTGCGATAGGTCAGTATGACCGAGTTGGAGGCTTTTCATGTCAGGGAACATTGCTCGTTTGGGTTAGAAACACTGAGTACGAGATGGGTTTTACATTTCCTTTCAAAGCAGCCAAACCTTCTTAGGCTGTCGCCACATGTGCTCAGCCACGGAGCTGCCATATCATTTGTTTTACACGGCATGCGTTCACAGCCACATATTGAGAGAGCGTATTTCCTTCCTGATCTTCCACATTAAACAGACTTCCTGTGAAGCTTAACAGTGTGACAGGCCTCTCACTTCTCCACCTTTTTCACTTTCACCCCCTAATTTCTGTTTCTTTCTCACACTTTTCTGTCTCCCCTCACTCTCTAAATCACACAGAAAATCTATCGCTCCATCAGTTTTCCACACACTCACTTACAGTTGCTGCCCCCTAAACCATGAACTCCTCGCCTGTTTCAGGATCAAGTCGACTTAGAGGTGTCACACGGTTCTGAAGCCTGACTTCCTGCCCTAACCCTGCTGCCCGCGGGCAGGCGGGCAGGCAGACAGCTTTGCTCCAGAACTACGTTTGATCTCTGTGTGTGTGTTTGTGTGTGTATGATTGAAACAGTGCCGCATTGTACAGTTATCCATGTGTTTCCAGGTGAGCTGTCAGCGACTGTGACGCCATGTTGGCTCTGTCAGGAATGCCCCCTCCCTAATCTGCCCCAGCTGTGCTAACAGCCAGGATTAGAGACAGGCTAATCTATGATGATGGCTTCTGATGTTTGATGGGTTGTATTATAGGAGAAAGTGGGTTAAAGCTCTCTGTCTGCTTTTTTCATTTCGGGTTTACCCTTTCTACCTCTCCCCTTTATGCGTACTTAGCTTTCCTGAGGCGATGTGCTGTGTAGCATAACCTCTCTACGGCTGAACTAACACGCACGCCATGCCACACTTGATCATCGTGGGGAATTGAGACGCGTTTCCTGTAAAGCTGACTCTTACGCCAGATGTAAAATCCCTTTCATGATTGGGAAAGCCTGTTAAAAAGAAGGGGTTAGGAACCAGGATCTGTAACTATTCATGTATTTAACTGGACTTGACACCACATACTCTTAGAGCACATTCCTCAAGTGTACACACAGAAGTGGTGAGGTTATTTTCGAATGCCCCTACTGATCACGTGACTTAGCCTTGGCCACAGAAGAGCACCTGCAGTAAGCACCGTCTCCAGAGTCAACAACTTATCATGCTTCTGGCTGCTGAAGTAGAAGCCACACCTCAGAATACTCTTGGCTGTTCCCGGCCTCGCTGCGGCTGTTTGTGTATGGCTGTGGCTTCCTTCTTCTTTCCAAGACAAGAACCAAATGTTCTCAGTCCGCCCAAGCTGTCACACTGGTGTGGTGACCGTAGCTTTCCGAGAATGCCGTGTTATTTTGCAGTGCAGATCAGCTTGCAGGGCGAGGCTTTAAAAAGGAGCGGCAAGGAAAAACCTCGCCTCATAACGAATAAGCATGGATCGTTGCCTCCTAATGGTCACTGCTTTGGAATTTAGCTGCTTCACCAGAAAATGTTCTGTTTTGAACTCATCCAGTTCAGCTTGGTGTCTGTCTGACTTGAACGACTTGATTACAGAATGCTAAAGAACCTCAGGCGCACTGTTTATGGATGGCACACATAAACATGCCATCCATGCTTCACGCTGATTTATTTTACCTTGTTTGGTGCATATTGCTCTGTTGCTGATTTATTTACCGTCTTCGAGGTCTTACCACTTAACAGGAGTCTATCTGTCATGCCTCGCGTCCCTGTTAGTCGCTGTGCATGTGCACATGTGCACATGTGCACATGTGCACATGTGCACATGTGCACATGTGCATGCACTCTGTCCTTTTGTTATTTGTGTCTATGTGCGTGTGATTGCATGCCTGTCAGCATCTGCGTTTGTGTGAACGACATATTGTTTGACATGACAGGAGGTGACCTTCCCTCAGTGTTCTCCATCCTCTTTCTGTCATGGCATGAAGAACACAGGTCTCTGTTGTCATGGTGACAGTGGTGATTGACAACGTCTGTGTCACAGGAAGATAGATTTGTATGAAGTGTTTTCCTGTATTATCTGGACAGCTTCCCTCGTGTTTGTGTTTTTTCTGTGCGTGTGCATGCTCGTCAGCTTTCCCTGCATGGGTAAAGTTGACGAGCATGCACTTTCTTCTTCCTCCTCGACTCCAGACTGTAACACATGTTGACACCCTGCTGATTCCCTCTACCACCGAGCTCTTTGGTCTTTGCAAGACTGGGGTGATTATTTTTAATGCAACAGTCTTGAACTATCTTTATTTTGTCTTAGTCCAGGTTTACATTCTTTTGAAATATTTGGAGCTTGTTATTTGATATTGGTCTAACGCTGACTCTAAAGGCTGGATCGGGCATCAGTGACCTCGCCTCATTTCTTTTACATTTTGCTATGAAAATGGGAAATAGGTGCTGCGATTTGACAAAACATGGAAAATTACATGGTAATAGGGCATATAAGGACCTTAGAAGTGAGTATTCGTTATGATCACCTTTATTCTTGAACTCCAGAATAAAGGTGTTCAACACTGTATTCTTCAATACAGTGTTGAACTCTCTTAGGCAAGCTTTCTTTTAATTTCTTTAAATAATGTTCGGGAATAGTTTTCCAGTTTTCTTGAAGGACATTCAACCTTTTTCTTTGGATGGCAGTTTGTTTGGGATCATTGTCATGATGAAAAATGAAGCCAGTGTCAATCAGATGCTTTCCAGATGGCACTGCATAGTGGATCAATAGCTAACGGTACTTTTCTATGTTTATAATTCAATCAGTGTTGACAAGATTCACCTCTTGCACTTCTCTCCTGACCTCCACCATGTTGGTAGCGATTTGAACCAAAAATTTCCTGTACCCACTGATTTTCAGTTCAGTTCATAGCTCAGCCTGTTTTCCTTCTTTAAGAAGGCGGCTTCTTGACAAGTGAAAGGCCAGATGCATCTCTCTCTGTTGGATTTTTTAAAATTCTTTTAAGGTCCTGGCCTTCAGATACTGTTCATCTGCTATAGATAGTTTGTAGGCCTACCATTTCTTTTGTCCTCCTTCTCCAGTTTCCTCACATTTTTAAGTACACACTGCACAGAATGCCGATATATGCCAAATGTTGAGTTAATAGCTTGTGAATCACCTTGTTGGTGCAAAAACACAACTTTATGCTGTCAAACTGTCATAGTTTTAAATTTTTCAAAGCAAAGCTTCAACTAAAGAAATGGGAGCAAATTCTTTAAAAATGGTTCACTGCAAAGTTGTCTATGTGTAGACACAACACTGGTTCTTGAGTTGAGTTAGGTGCCTTTTTATGCTTGAATGATTAATAGGTTAGTGCCAAGTGGCTTTAGAGAAAAAGAAAATGCTTCTCTGAAGAAAAAAAGGACTGGACTGAAAATGAGAGAAAAAGCAGCCAATGTTCAAAGAAAAACTTTGAAAGACCTTCATAAAGCCTGTTTCTCAAAGCCACTTAATAACAACAAAGTCTGGCTCCTAGGAAGCAAGCTGGTGGAGTGGTCCTCAATGTCAATCAGCTGCAAGAATCTGCAGTCGGACAGACTCCAGCTCCACATCTTGAACTGCAGCTGGCGACGGTAGTCTTCGTACCTGCTGTGAGCTGAAGGGCCACTCCAACCAGAACCCACGGCAACAGCTTCTACTTCCATACTCGTGCACATATATGTACGAGTATATGCCCCCCTGTCTCGATACAAAGCAGTGTATTCTGTGGGAAACACTAATAGTTCCAGTGGTGGTCAAAAAGTTGAAACAATATCCTGATGAGGGAGAGTGGGTCGTAAATAAAAGTATCAAACCTTTGTACCATAAAAGTGACTGACTTTACTTGTATTAATCTATGCAAGGGTCTTAACAAACCATTGGGATGAGGATATGAAGAGCTTGTCATAGTGAAGTGAGACAGCACTGTAATTCACAACCATTGGTGTGCATTTCCAATAGAGCTCCACAGCGACTGTTAGATCAGTAATCATCAGAGCCCTTCCCCCACGCCGCATGGCCATTAATAACATACACTGAGTAGCTGGATGTTCTAGCCTTGACCGGCTATTATCCCTCACCTTGCAGACGATAGAACAGAAAAAGAGAGCATCAACGCAGAGAAGACGGATAGATGTGGAGCTTGAGTGGCAGGCCAAGAGGCAGAAGATTTATGTGAACATTTGGAAATGCTAATGTGCTGTGCCACATTCCACCAAAGCCAAGAAATTCTTGTACCCACCGAACTTAAAGTGTCTTTACATATCGTTGTGGTGCAGGGGTCCAAACCACTGCTGGACTAGCGTGGCTGTGTCTATGCTATGGATTTACATGGTGGTGTTGCTGCATTGCAGTGTGAATTTGTACCGTAGTTATAGGTGTATGTCATGGAGAGTGATGGTAGAGAAGAGACTTAAGGAGTCTACTCACACCATTCTCGTTAAGGAGCTATTCAGGCCTCCTGTTCATCAAACATACGCACACGCCATCTGCTTCTGGCGCTGCTGTGTGTGTGTGTGCATGTGTATTGACGTATATGTGTGACTTGGAGAGTGAAACACCATTTATGGCCAATTAGGGATGCTTTATATTACCCAAACCTGTCCCCTGACTGTGGACAGCAAAGTATTAAAAGTGTTGAAATTGGACAAAAATCATCTTTATCACCATAGCAACTCGATTATCTGTAGCCACGCTTGACATCCCCCTGACTTGCTGCAGCAGCGACTGAAGAAATATGCCTTGCTCAACCTGCCACATTAAATAGGTTAACTAATGGTTATGGTAAAAGAAAAAAATCTTATCTTATTAAATTTTCTTGTTAAATCTAATTTAAATTCCTTTTGCAGTCCTGCAGAGAAATATAACCTTTCAAATGGACATTCTCCCTATGACAGGGAGATTTTGATATTGCTAATTATCTCCTACTTTCCTTCATTTGCTTTCATGCAGCCCTCACAGGTGAGTTGGCTGAATAAGTTAATAGGGTGGAGAGGCGAAGACCTAAAGTCCCGAGGAAAATTGGTATGCATGGTTTTGATCCACCAGGGAGAAGGTCACTTCAACAATCTGATAGGCCTTTTTAGACGATAGCAGGTTGAAAGAGAGCGAGCAAGAAAGAGAGAGAGTGACAGGAAGGTGAGAGGAAAGAAGGGATGACACGGAGAGGTAATGTGGTAATGTGTCAGGAAGTCTGGATATGCCACCTCACCCCATCCTGAGTGTGACAGCTCTGAAGGTGTGATAACCTTAAATTCCCCTACCCGGACCCACACAGCCACACTCGCCTACGAACGCCACACTAACATCCATCCCAGGGCATCCTCCTGGCCGTGTGTAGCAACGGTGGGGGAGTTAATCACCCATGTCCATGGCCTTTAGCTGCTCTCATTAGCGGTGAGCGGTGGAGCCGTACCCGATCCATTAGCAACGCTGCCGGTAATGACACTTCACCAGCACCGCCGGGCCCACGGCCAAGAAAGGCTTCGCAGCCCGGTGCAGCCCCTCCATTACCGACTCCTACTGCATTCTGCCGCCACGCTTTTTAGCACTTGCAGGTGGGACTAAGAGGCAAAGGGAAAAATAAAACAGAAAGAAAGAGATTGTCCTTCCCTTTTCGCTTGGTCCGGAAAAGCAGCAGGAAGATGAGGCCAGGGGGAGAGGCAGCCTGGTGGCTTTTATCTGGGATCACATCCGTTGGCGCTGTACTGCAGCATTACCGTTCCAAGCCTCTTTGTCTTTGTCTGTCTTTCTCACACACACACACACACACACACACACACACACACACACACACACACACACACACACACACACACACGTATGTGTGTATCCCACACACAGCTGTACACAGGAGAACTTGCACATGCACAGTTGGACGGACAAATAGTGATAAGTCATCTTTTATGCACAGGCATGTGCTAATTAAAAACAAGCACACACTGGTAAATCAGGCTCACACTGATGTGTGCGTGTGTGTGCGTGTGTGTGTACAGAAAAGGCTTTGCACAAAGTGCTGTGTCTTCATTCATATTGCATGTGAAAGCCCCCTGGCTGTCATGTAACAAAACCTGTGTCACGCCTGTAAAATAGCCATCTTGGAGCAAGCTAGCACCCGGTTAAAAGCCAGGGCATGCATGACTAAAAGAATATAGGCCACAGGCAACAGACCTCCTGCTTTTTCTCTCCTCTCCCTCTCTCTCCTCATCCCTTTTGGTGTTCACTTTTTATCTTCTCAGCTGTGGCCCAGTGCATTTGCTTGCCTCTGAAGTCTTGGTGGGACAGCAGGGCATCTCTTCTTCCTCCTCCTTCTTCTCCTCCATATGTAGTCTTCTGATCTGCTCTGCTCTGCTCAATATGTACACATATTCTTTTAGCGCCCCCCAAAGGATGCTGAGGGCACAGCAAGCTGCCACCCTAATAGTTATGGGAGTAATTACACTGAATGTGTCTTTCAGGGTGATATGAAAGCCCTATGATAGACATAGGGCTTTTTTTGTGAAAAGCATGTATTGATTAATATTATAATGGAATTTGTGGTTCTGATGTGTGTTGTAGGAATTTCCATACGACAGGATTTTGAAGCATGTGTGACTTTTGTTTCTGTTTCAGTACATGACTGCTGCAGCCGCCGCGGCGCCTATGCAAGGGACCTACATTCCCCAGTACACTCCTGTGCCTCCAACTGCTGTCCCTGTCGAAGTAAGACCCACATGCATGTGCACGCTACTCATCAAGTATTAAAAATCTGTCGACGTTTACGCATAGGAGTACATCATTAGTACTAACAGCCTACTCACTTCCGCCCACAAGCACTCCCTTCGCCATTTCTAAGCCTGCTCGCCACATCAATAGACTTAAACAGTCATTAAATTGACAAATTACATTTGAAGCATGGCGCAAATTGCTTTTATTCTCTCTAAACAAATGGCTTCGTACCAGCAGCATATAACAAGGATCAAAAACTGCAAGCAAAGCAAGATGAGTCAGAAGTTTTATAGTATTTGGGAAAGACATTTGAAGTGCAGTGTAGACTTTCTCACTTCCTCGGCGGCTGTCTGAGCTCCTGGCAGGTTCGGGCAGTCCAGGCTGAGAAATGATGAACGTGGAGAGCGTGTGGGTAGGCAGGCAGGCAGGCCAGCAAGGAGAGCGGGCCAGCTGTCTGGCGGCTGACAGTGCGGTCGTACTCAGATGGACTATCAGTCGTGTATCAGATGACAGGAGCTGAAGTGAGACACAGTGCCGGCGGTGCTGTCTCTCTCCCCTCCCCCCTCTTCCCCTACAGCCGGTTTAGGCTGGTAGGTAGCTGGATCACGCACACATCCGTCAGCCACGGAGCTCTGGTTAGCCCACCGGCAACGGACAATGACAGTTTTCACTGACAGAGCCATTAGTCGCTTCCTCGCCCCCCCCCCCCCCCCCCCCCCCCCCCCCCCCCCCCCCAAATTCCCCCTT
>VURO01001943.1:0-15258 GCA_015108175.1 Pelvicachromis taeniatus
ACGTTCCATGTCCCGATTGCCAGTCTTGGTAGCCGGGGATCGGTCCGCCAGGGCCTCCGCTCCTGGCCGCCGCCCAGCTCACAATGCACCCGACCCCTACGGCGCCTCCTGCTGGTGGTGGGCCTGCAGGAAGATGGGCCCATGTCCCTTTTTCGGGCAGTGCCCGGCCGGTCCCCATGGACTAAGGCCCGGCCACCAGACGCTCGCCCTCGGGCACCCTCCCCGGGCCTGGCTCCAGGGCGGGGCCCCGGTAACCCTATCCCGGGCAGGGTAAACTGTTCCCTTGTTGGCTCTCTCATAGGGGTCTTTTTGGATCGCTCTTTGTCTGGTCCCTCACCCAGGACCAATTTGCCATGGGAGACCCTACCAGGGGGCAAATGGCCCCCCGACAACATAGCTCCTGGGATCCCTGGGACACACAAACCCCTCCACCACAATAAGGTAGCGATCCACGGAGGGGATCGAACAGTGAATTTATATACAGCAAATGTTAGCCAGGCAAATCACTCTGAGGCTAAACAACCTGAAATCAATGTCTTAATTACAAATCCACTAAAAATGAATTTATCATGGATCACCAACAAGTAGCACTAAGTAATACATTTGTAATCTCGCCTCAGGAGACTCATTAGATCTCAGTGATCAGAGCAGGCCAAATGGTCATTGTAGTGCATTGAAACCTCCAGCTGCTCGAACAAAGCCTGGAGGTCATGCAGCTGGCTTCCACTCACCTTATAATTAGTTATCTAAAGCAGGATGACAGTGATTACTACGTTGTATGTGGAACCATTAATCAACTGAGCAACTGCATAGTGATTAATGCAGCAAATCTTGGCTCACAGGAGGGTTTGAATCCTGAGAATATGATGGGTAAATGTTTAGAGTTATAAAGAAGCCGAAACAGGCTCCTCGCTAATCCAAGTGGTAAAATCTTAATATACTGTAGCCAAGAGCAAAAAAAACAGAAAAGCTGATGACAGTCATCATCTGGTAATAATTTCTGCTTCTGTCTGGATTCAGGTGCGTTTAGCTTGACTGTTCACAGAATGGGGCTTTAATGTGAATAAAAGATGCCTAATTTTGCAAACAAACCATTAAATTTAGACACAACCTGCGAAAGGCCATTTGGAATAATTTGTAATGCTGTCGCCTGCCGTCATTAGCGAGGAAGTGACTAAGAAATAAAAGTCATAGTGGTAAAAACAAAGACATCAGTGCCACACTGTTTTAGAATAAACAGAGTTGCACTGAAAACAAAATTAGACCCAAACTATCTCCAAATTGAATTCTGGGTAAAAAACCATCATATAATTTCCTTTTTGTTTGTGGTTTGATGAAAATCACATTTTTGTTGTTGTCCTGTTTCTCTGTAACATCAACTCTTTGTTTGCTACCTACATTTCACAAGAGAAACTGTACCTAAATACATCAACTCCAACAGATGAAACCACAATTTTGGTTATTATGAGCAGCAGATTGTGTCTGCTGTATTTTCTGGCATATTACAGACACAATTGACCATAACCACACTAATTTCTTTGATGGTCCACATAATGTTGTCTATAACAACAGTAGAATAGCAGAGTTTTGGGCCAATTCGTCCCTCATGGTGTAGGTTATGTATTTTGGCTTTGGAAAGCCATGGCCTCGGGTTATTTATGATCTTCATACAACAAAAACACATGTACGTTTTCATACTGTCGATGTACCAAAAGGCAAAAGAAGGCCTGATTTGATTTGCTTTGTTTGTTTGTTTGTTTGTTATGAAAGTTGATGTGGTGGTAATGAAAACCTGACTCTACAAAGCTGTGTGTAAGTACAGTGGCTCCTAGGGACAGAGCAAATGCAAGACAGAAAGCACAAACATTAATGAAAACAAGTTGAGCCTCCAGAAATTCAACAAATGCCGAAACTAAATGGACAAAATGTGTTCTTACAAAGAAAATGCTGCAGGAACAGAAAAAAGAAGGTGTGCCATTTTAAAAGGGGGAAAACATCACACGTTTTGTCATGTTCAGATCAAAACAAGAGATCGTGTACTGCATTTGTTCTGCAGCATTAATGACTTCAAAACTCTTCAAGGGTGTCTACACAAGAAGCGATTAGCTCATCGTGCATTGTTTTGTCGCCGCCTGCTAGCTGACATTGCAAACTCCAGTTGCCTAGGTAACCCACTAATGTATTTTCGACTCTGTCTTCAATCAACAGTATCCTCCACTCATTGCCAGTCGCTTCAATTGCTTGCCTTGAAGCTGAAAAAACTTTCCTCTTCCCTGTTTTTGTAGTACCATGGTTGTATTCGTTTGCGTACATATTTGCCTAGTGAGAGCTTAATAGGAGGGGTTTTCAACCTACACAAATGTGCTCCAGTGTGCTGCCTTAGAACTGAAGAAGCTTCTCGGATGAAAGGTGAAATGTCTTCAAGCAACTTAAAGAAGCCCAGACGCTTTTCTTTCCAAGCACCTTAGACTGCACCAGTGCAGTTCTCCATAAAACCTACAGCACGTAGCTCTCCCTATGCCTGCCACTAACAATAAAAACTTTATGGATAGGTGCGTAAGTCGAATACTGATTTACTTGATATAACTGAGGCAGAACAGGGCAACAGCAAGGTCCATAGAGTTCACTAGAAATAGGAGAGGATAAAAAACTAATCAAAGATCACAAAATTCTGCATGAAGGTAAAGACAATTGCTGCACTGGACACTTTTATTTATTTATTTTTAACGTGGTTTCACTTCTGCTCTTTGTTTGTTATAACTTCTTGTTCTCTGTGGCTTGCTGAAGGACCAACAACAACACAACTGAGGCAATTGGTTCCGACAGGTTGTGCCACATACTCTGAGTACTGCCTCCACCTGGCAACAGATGCTCTCTGCAGGTAGAAGAGCTGCCTGTCGCTCCACACTGCCAGTAGAGAATCATTTTCATCTTATTGCTTGAGACCTGCCGACTGACGTCATTTACTTTCTCTGGTGTCTGCTGTTAGTCATTTCCCTTGTGAAATAATTTTGTAGACGGGTAGCTGTTGTTGCATGCTGAAATTTCAACATTGGCTCAAGAGAGATGAAGAAGAGAGTGCAGGCAGGGTGGAGTGGGTGGAGAAAAGTGTCAGGGGTGATTTGTGACAGAAGGCTAGCAGCAAGAGTGAATGAGAAGGTTTACAGGATGGTAGTGAGATCTGCTATGATGCATGGTCTGAAAACGGTGGCACTGACAAAAAGACAGGAGATCAAACGGGAGGTGCCATAGTTTAAGATGTTGAAGATTTTTACTGGGAGTGACATGAATGGACAGGATTACAAATGATTGCATCAGAGGGACAACTCAGGTCACGCAGTTTGGAGACAAAGATAGAGATGCAAGATTGAAATGGTTTAGGAGTGTGAAGAGGAGGGATAGTGGATGTATTGGACAAAAGATGTTGAAGATGGAGCTGCCAGGCAGGAAGAGAAGGGAAAGTCCACAAAGGAGGTTAATGGATGTAGTAAAGGAGGACATGCAGAGGATTCATGTGACAGAGGAGGATGCTAGAGATAGGGTGAGATGGAGGCAGATGATAGACTGTGTTGACCTCTAAAGGGAGCAGCTGAAAGAAGAAATTCTATTCATAGTTGTTATGTATTTTTCTGTCTTGCTAGTAGGTCAAATCTAGTCCATTGTGGCAAGCTAATAATGAAATAACATTATTTAGCATTCCTGAGGTGCGTTTTCCACCACCACCAAATCACACGTTTAGAGACTGACCACATATGTAGTACATATTTGAATTCATAAGCTATGAAAGCTCATACCAATGTTTTCTTAACTGGGAGGGTTCCCCTTCACCAAAGAAGTGAAAATTCTATTCTGTCTCACCTCAAGCATCATCTCCAGAAGTGAAATCAAGGCTCTAACACATAAAAATGTGCATAAACATACTTTTTTATTCCTGATATTTTCATAATTATTGTCAGATTAGATATACAACCCTCCTGTGTCCAGATAGCACACAATGAGCTGGCTAAACAACAACAGCTGGTTATAAGCTAACACTATGTCAGCTAATATTAGGCTTGACCATTCTAATAATTACATTCTCCCTCTGATTACATTAGCACATAGAGTTTAGATCCATTTCAAAGTGTCACTAGTGTCAGTGTCAGCTAAGAGCAACTAACAGAGGCTAACAGCAGCTAACAGCACGTACACACTGTAACTTTAAAGTACCTTGGTTATAGTGGTGAGTAAGTGAGCAGTGTGACTGTGCTACATGTGCATGAGAACAACAGTAGTGTCAATCCCAACCTGAATGTTCAGAAATTTTATCTATGAGTTCATCTGTGAAAATACCTGAAGTATCAATAACAGGGCGTGATTTCATTCAAATGAAGCAGCATGTATTTAAGTATTTAAGACTTGGTAGGTCTCATTAAAATATTAACAAAATGTCAAAAAGTCTGCTAAATTACAGGTTAATTTCAGTCGTTTCACAACTGAATTTCATTTTAAATGTATTCAAATGAAGACAAGCTAAAAGTCAGTGTTCAGTTACGTAATGCATGTCATAAAACATAGTTTTGCTTTAAAGGTCTCAAACTAAAAGGTTCAGAAAGCACCCTGTAGGAATAATATTACTTGCATGGACTGATCTGTGGTACTGTCATGTCTTTGGATCCTGTGGTTTTAAAAAGATAAGATAAAGTAGCTGCAAATTGTCTTCCTTTGTCTAGAGTTCTGCATAATGCCCTTGATTCCTACTGATCAGCAAGTGATTACTGGTGGAAATGAACACAGACTAACAATTAACAAATGCACTGGAAACAGGCAGTCAGGCATGCACTCTCAAAGACACACAAACACTCTAAAGTCTCCCCTACCGAGACGTCTGCTGGGTGATTTGTCATTCTCTTCTCCCACACTAGTGAAAGGGCCTCGTGACGACATGTCATCCATTACAGAACACTTTGTTGAGCTGCTGTTCTCTTTCTCTGACAACCTGCAATTATATCCACATCCTCGGAGAAGTCAATCCACACTGCCAGCCTCGCATTAAAGGCAGTTCAGAGCTTTTGAAAAGTCTTGTCAGGAACAAATTGGAGGTCCAGGCCCTGTGCTGTCATACTAACACTGACTGCTTAGAAAGAAGTCTCGGAAAGATGATCAGATATCATGACAGTTCCTACAGTGTGTTTTAAAAATTAGCTTCTGTATATTATTCCCAAATTATTATTTATGACTTCTTCAACTATGTTGTTTTTACAAAATGATATCTGTTTAACTATATTTAAGAGCATTTTAAAAGTTATTGATCAATTTAGCCAATATTTAGATGGATATTTCACTCATGTCTTTATAAGCCATGTCTCTTGTGGTGCTTACCCTCCAACTTACTGGCATTTTGCTGCACGCATTTGTTGTTAAAAGCAAATAAGTGGGTGAGAGCTCATAACTGAGAACTCTGAAGTTTTTATTCAGCCTTTTGCTCATCTCACCATCTGCCATTTGAGAAAACTTTAACTCCGTCTGTGCTGGAAGATCAACAGCCCTCCTCCTCTTCATTCACCTCATTTCTGTGCTATAAACCCACCCAACAGACATCCTGTGAAGATATATTGTAAATGTAGAGGAAACACCAGTTGAAGTTGCCAGTCACCTTGGCAGCACTGTCTTTGTTTATGATAATTACTAAGACTTTTCCAAAGAATTTAGTGCCCTTTGCAAGACATCCATTGGCTCCCTGGAGAGACGTAGATTAGATAATGTTGTGATTATTAGATGTCATCAACTGTAAATAGACTTTATATAAATACTAGACTTTGTTCTAACTTACTCTACCTTTTGTCATGAGACTAATATGAAACAATGTATTATCAGTGTCTGTGTGTGATTCAGACATGATCTGTTTCTGATTATTTGTGCAGGAACTGATTTGCCCGCATCAGTGTCCTCAAGGTAGTGGTCAAATTTTCATTTATACATGTCTGGATTACACTTTATGATCCAAATCTTAGCTTATAAATGTAGTGAAACCTACCAACTTAATAGTAGCACTTAGCATTTAATACACTATAGATAAATCATATCAGATTTCTAAAAAATCTGTATATTATTATAGAAAATAAAGATTAAAACATTAACTAGCCACAGGAACACTGTGTGGAAATATAATTTTGTATTGTCTACACTGTAGATACATCATAACTGCAAAACATCTCTAAAACTATAACAATGTAACCTTCACTGTAATAGTTGATTTAAAATCCTGCAGTCAATCTTCACAGAGCCTACAATTTGACCTACACATAAGGGACCGATATCGTTGCCAGCATTCGTGCTTGTGCATGGCTCATTATGTGTTAATTATTTTGTGGTTTTATAAGCAGTGCCAGCCATGATGGAAACAAATAAAATGCTGGGACTTTTTTCCCTCCTGGGTCACGACTCTTTGTTGTGGTCCATATTTTGTTTTTGGGTTTTTTTGGGGGGGGTACACACATATTTATCCCTTGTTTATATATTCCCTCGTGCCCATTCTGATCTGAATTTGCCAACTTATATTTAGGCAAAAAATTATTGTTCCTTACACTGAGGTGATGTTTGTTATTCTCTTACTGATAAATTCAAAAACTGCTGGGAATAGTAACTGGGAATGCGTATAAGGGATTGGCACTACTGAACAGACCAAACAAGAACAAGACATTACAATAACCATCATTAATACATGATAAATTCAACATGTGTCAAGTGTTTATAACTACTCTGTAATCTTCCTATTGCCACAGGTGTATAAAATCAGAAAAACTGAATCTAGTTATTTTAGTCTACCTTTACAAACTGTTGTGAAAGAATGGATTGTTCTAAAGAGCTCACTGAATTTGAGGATAGTATTGTTATAGTTCAATTCAATTTAATTCAATTCAATTTAAATTATATAGCATCAAATCACAACAACAGTTGCCTCAAGATGCTTTACATTGTAAGGTAAATACCCTACAATAATACAAAGAAAGCAGTGGGTAGGAAAAAAATCCCTTTTAACAGGAAGAAACTTCCAGCAGAACCAGGCTCAGGGAGGGGCAGTTGAGGGTGAGTGGATGAAGACAGGACAAAGACATGCTGTGGAAGAGAGCCACATATAATAATAACAAATAATTAAATGTAGAGGTGTATAATACATATTGAGTAATAAAGGTGACTACATCTCACCCAGGAGGTATGGGTCAGATGTCAGTAGAGCGTGACCCCCTCCTAAATAACTGAGGAACACCAGAAGCACCTTCTACAGGATACCCCAAGAGACACAGTTGAATACCTTCTCAAAGTCTAAAAAAACACATGTAAACTGGATGGGAAACAATACAGTTTACATTATCTACACAGACTCAAATAACCCTGAGAGGATGAAGAGCTCGTCCAGCGTTGAAACCAAGCCAGGATGAAAACCACATTGCTCCTCCTGAATCCAAGGTTCGACTAACAGATAGACTGTGATGCGTGAAGAGTAAAAATCAAACTCGTAGGTACAGGAGACTTAAAATCAGTAGCTAGAAAATGCTAGTTATTTGGGCATTGCTCCAATAACCCAGTCTTTATGTCTTACAGTTGTTATCCATTTGATTCCATCCGTCCATCGAGCCATTCACTTCTGTTTTTCTGAAATCAATTTATGGTGGAAAAGCAGGTTATTACAGGCATCCTTCCCCCCAGTCACATTTTCCTGTCCCTTCTGGGAGAAATGAAACATTCCCAGGCTAGCCAAGAAATATAGTCTCTCTGGGGTTTTTGGGTATTCCTTGGGATCTCCTCCCAGTTCATTGTACTCAGAATGCCTCCAAAGGGAGGTCCCATGAAAGCACCCTAATCAGATAGCCAAACCATCTCAACTGGCTTCCTTTCAACATACAAGAGCAGTAGTTCCAATCCAACTTGATGTTTGCGGTCCTTACTCGATTTCTAAGGCTGAGAACAGCAACCCTGCAGAGGAAACTTATTACCCAGATTTCATGACCACAGGTGAGGACTGAGATGTAGGTGAACCGGCAAAAAAGCTTTGCCTTTCGGCTCAGCTCTGTCTTCACCATGACAGTCCAGTACAATGCTCACATTACTGCTGACGCTGCACCAACTTACTGGTCCAATTCACGCTCCACCTCCGCATCAGGATGTCAATGTTGCAATAAGTCAGTTCTATATTTTTCAGGGGTCAACTTCAAGTGGTATCATTACAGAGTGGAAGAATTTATGCACGACAGCAACTCAGCCACAAAGTGTCAGACCACAGAAAATTATAAAAGAAGGGTCACTTAGTGTTGATCCCATAATGCTTAAAAGTCACTAATGCTCTGCTAACTCAGTAGCTCAACATTTTCTCTGGCATAGACATCAGCATAAAAACCATACACCGGGAGCTTCATGGCATGGATTTCCATGACTGAGCAGCTCCTAAAGGTGTAATAGCCCAGTGCTTTTGTCCCCATAATACTGGGAACAGAACATAATGACTGGAAACTAGGAAACTAAACTTGGAAACAGAGAACTAAGAGACTAACAAGTTACAATTTAAATCAGGAGCACGGAGGAAACACACAGCATGGTGAGGGTACAACCATGTCACCTACAAGCAGGGGATGACGGAGGACTCAAATATACAGTGGAGTAATCAGAAAACAGGAGACAGAAGGGAAACACAGCTGGGACTAATTAGGCAGGACGAGACAATGGAAGCTAAACTAGACACAATACCTAAGGAGACGAGACTATCAAAGTAAAAAAGGAAATAGGCGTACATACAAACACAGACCTTGATACACAAACTTAACCCCACAACATAACTGACATGGTAACAGAGGGAACAAGAGAGACAGGGTGGACTAGACAAGAGACGTGGGACCAGGACAGGCACAGAGACACAAACTAGACACCAAACAGGGGGAGCACAGGAACCCAAACCTAAGAACTAGAAAATCTTAACAGGAATTAAACCGAAACATAAGACAATATTAATCAAAACAAACCACAAGTCATCAGACTCAGGACCATGACATTGCCTCCCTTTTTGGTTAGGATTAGGAAATTACAAATTATTGAATGAACCAAGTGTTGAAAAATGTTCAGACAACAAAGGAGGTAAACTTACAAGTCAAGTATAAATTCATTTAAGTAAGTAAAAGAAGAATAATTTAAATTCTATTCTTTTTCTTTGAAGCTCCTCTGATGCTGTCCAAGGCAGCCATCTAGCTTGCATTATGCCTACAAACAGGGTTTAACTATTGTCAAGTTTTTAAGCTCCATAATGTTTGTGTTTTTGGCACTGTATCTCCAAGAAGCATAACTAAGGGATGGTTTTCCTCCTCCTTCCCCGCCTTGCCTCATGTGCATAGCTGATTGATTAATCCCCTTCGTGTGAGATGCTCTGTGGGAGGTTGACATGTGGGAGGAGAATGAAGATGGCATGGAAGTTAGGAGGAGGTCTTGCCTGGTTCCCCACAGCGTCCTCTCAGCAATGAGACGGATAGGTGGTCTTTGCACTCAACCACTTGATGCTATCCTCCCACATGCTGTCAAAGATGAGTCTCCATGGCAATCCAACAGTCTGATTAGTCCATGACAGAGTGGGAGAGAAGTCCTGTGGCGAGCCTCATTGAGTGGTGGCCCATTGGAGCGTACGCACTTGTTATATCAATAATACGACTAAAGAAGCAAATTCTTCCTGGGGATGTTCTTGAATCTGTGTAAATGGCCAGAGCACTGAGGCTTTGTCATTTTGTTCCTGGAGTGTAAAATCTAATACTTAATATTATACTTGACAGCAGACCATGTGGGCCAACTTCCATTTGTGTACTTGTTTGCAGGTTTTATTGCTATCTTACCAACCTACAAATATAATGGCCTTCTGATAGCTTTCAACTGTACTTTGGATTTAGTGTCAGCTAGAAAATTATTGCATTTTTCTCCCCATTTATGCAGAGGGTTGGTGCAGAGGAGGATGCTATAGAGATGGGATGAGATGGAGGTAGATGATCCTCTGTGGTGAGCCCCCGGTACTGGTTAAAAGAAAAAAGTCTACTTCAGTATGCTAACAGGCTAAACTATGACAATTAGCATGGTAACCCATAAATCTGCTATTTGAATTTATGAATGGAGTTGTCAAACCGCTCAGGTTACAAATGACTACGTCTTGAATCTTCTCTCAGTGAAGAGGGAAAAATATGTGGTTTTTAGGCAAAGAAACCATTGGAAAAAAAGGAAGTCACTCACTCTTGAAAATCTAAAGCTTGAATAATATTAGTTCGACAACCTTTTAGGAAATATTTGAATACCGTAGTATTTTTTATAAAAGACAAAAACTGTTCACAATTATCTATTACTCTCTCTTTTTTAGGGTTTTTACTTGGATAAAATGAACACCAGTGTCCTATAATACACAGGTTACCATTGTGGTTGAGAGGCCGTTTTATATCCAGAGTTGGTGGTTTGACCCTTGACACAGACACACATTTACATTACAGTACCCATCACCATCCATGAGCGAATGCCTGAAACTCTAAACTGACTGTTTGTGCAGTAATTGCGCCGAAAAACTCTATGAATGTGGATTTTTTTCAAAGAAAATATAAACACAATACTAAGCAGCTTTATCTTTTTCTTGCCTTGCTATTCTGCTCACACACAAGGCAATTATCACAGCAGTAGGATTCTGAAATTGCTTTGCTGCTTGGTCTCGAGTTAATAGAGAACTGGAAAGCCAAATTACTGAAAGTAACTGGTAGAATCAGTGTTTGCCATGGAAACAAGGCTAAAATCATTGTCTCACGTGCTATGATGTACAACACTACAAATCTCTGACTTTAATAACAGAAGATTTTCTGAACTTGTCTCACTGGGATCATTTCTGTGTCTGTCCTTGAGGCAAGTCCAGTAACAGTGTTAAAATGTTCCAGGAACAGAGGGAGGCATGCGTCATTGCTCTTCATGGGCTCCACCCCACCCCCATTTCATACATTTTGATAGAGCCAAGTGTCTTCAAGGCAGCTAATGTGGCCTTTTCTATTTCCTGTTTGGTTCTCTGGATTTAATACTTTTTATACTTCATTGATTTATAGCCAACCCATCAAATGCCTCATGCTGGGTGATCAATCACGTGTGAGTCGAGCCGCACGCAAAAAACAGGAAACTGCCTATATCCTTGGATTCTAGGGCAGGTTAAAGAAACAAAAAAGGTTTTAACTGAGCATAAAAACAAGCTTATTTTGTTTGTTTCAATAAATCAATGCAGAATTAATTCTTGTATAAACAATATGCATAAATAATATGCATAAATAGCTGCTGTATGTGACCCCAAATACCTCACAACTTTAGACAGAGGAAACATTTTTCTTCCACACGGCATCTCAAAGTTGTCAAAGAAGGGTTCAGTGTGTGGTGTCAGGGGAGACTGACCAGAACAGCTAACAGCCATTATCTAATCATGTCTTTCCTATTTGAGTAGGATTCTGGAAGCTGATGGGATGGCTGTGTGTCGTGTGCTGAGTGGATACAACGTATTGTGCACACTGCAAAAAAAAAACACCTTTCAGCATCCAACGCAGTGTGCATGGGTTCTTATTCACAGTGGTGTTGAAACCTGAGCCATGGCACGGTGGAACCATGACCAGCCCAGTCAGTTGAGACGCTGGCCTGAATGGTGGTCGAGCTGGCGGTCATGCATTTGGAGCAGGTGGCAGTGCATCACCGTCAGCTGGAACAGCGGCAGGACCAGTCTGAGTGGGGATCCCTGCTCTCTCTCCACAGGTCCTCATCTCACTCACCGGGAGCAGCATGAGCATTTAGGTAGGCATGCTGAAGATGTGGGCAATGGGAGCATGTCCACCAGGAGTGGCTGCTGATTGAGGTGGGACAGATGTTCTTTGTTGCCGACCCTCCAACACCTTCCCTCGGTCTGAGAGGGACATACAGCATACCGGTAAGATACCAAAATATACACCAGGCCTTCATGGACACAGACCCTGGTCCACCAAAGCCTGGTTCAGCTCGAGGCATTGTTGGAGGCAGAGTGGGTGGAGGTTAGGTGTGTGCATGGAGACATATACAAATATCCCATAGTGCCGCTGCTAATAAAAAACAATGCCAGAACGCATAGTGAAGGCTATGAAGACTGCGGTTAGCCCTCGTCTGATGCACCCCTCAATTTTCGGCACAGATTGGGCAGAGTTTAAAAAACCTGTTGAGGCAGTGTGTGGGGATGCATTCACAACCTGTATTGGTGTGTAGTGTCTGTGCTGCTCAGCCTTTGACCAAGTGATAAGAATTGATGGTCATATGGTGCGCCCTGATGCAGCGCTGAGCTATCTGCGTTTTGTATTGAATAAAGATAGGGTATATTGAGTAAGATGTGACACAGAAGAGGAACACACCTAGTTGGGGTGCAAGGAATTTTTTTTTCCAGGCAGCTAAATTGGGATCACTGGTTAGACCCTATGTTGTTTGCAGATAAATCCTGTGGAGGCCTTGGGCATTCCACAGGATTACTGAAAATTGCTTCTCTGGTGAGCCGGGTGAAGAAGAGTTAGAGTCAGAGGTGCCAAATTCCACCTTTCCCGCCTCCTTCCATTGTGATGAGCATCTCAGCAAGGCCCAGAGAGCAGATGTTGGTGCAATGCAACAGCATTTTGCAGGTGTGTTCTCCTCCGTGCCCATCCGCACCAGTCTCACAGAGCACCATTTGAAAACACACCCTGGCATGACGGTGCATTCATGGCCCTACAGGAGTCACACAGTGCTTCGTGTAACCCCATTGTTCTTGTGGTGAAGAAAGATTGGTGTATATGGTTCTGTGTCGACTATCGCAAGGTGAATGAAGTGTCACAGTTTGATCCCTACACCTGGGTCAACAAGCTCCTGGACTGATCAGGCACTCCTTGCTTTTTCACAACCTGGATTTAACCAAGGGCTTCCAGCAGAGGGCCTTCTCCTGTCCGTATGGTTTATAGCAATTTGTCACACTTCTGTTCGGCTTGTTTCAAGCCCCAGACAAGCCCCAGGCAGTCCTGGAGTCCGTAAGGCACACGTGGCCCATGACCAAACCGAAGAAATGTGCGGTTGAATTGAGGAAGGTAACTTATCCAAGGTACCACTTGGGAGGTGAGCAGTTGCATCCACAGATGGATAAAATGGCAGCCATTGCATCTTGCCCATGTCCCATGACCAAAAAAGAGGTGAGGCAGTTCATGGGGCTGGCTGGTTACTACCGCCTGCTCATTCCAAATTTTGCAGACCTGACAACCTCTTGACTGATCGTACTCAAAAAGAAGTCCCAGATCAGACCAAGCAGTTATTAGAATAGGCGGGACAGCTTCATGGCCTAAGTAGGGTGATTTTTTGGGGGGGGGGGCTGATGACCATCGTCTAAAAATGGTTTCCCTTTTGACAGGACACTGGGACCTGACAGGAGAGTTGTGTGTGGTGTGCAGAGCAGAGGAATACAGCTGGAAAGCTGCGCAGTGACAAATGTATTGTGGGATACACAGCAAATAAAACACCATTAGTGTGCAATGCAGTGTGTGTGGGTCCTTATTCCTGTCACACTTATGTAATATGATTGTGTATCCTTTTTATCTCTTAGTAATTCTTTTTATTTATTTATTTTTTTGTCTTTGTTGCTGAGTGTCTGGTTTTGCTCATTTTGTATCTTTTTATCTGTTCACTTTGCTTTTTCCTATTGATGTTTTGTGATGTTGCTTTGTATCCAGTTTCACTTGTTTTACATTTGCTGGTTTTCTTTCTCTTTGCCTTTGTTGTGGTTGATATCCATTCTGTAGTTTTTTTTCTCAATTGTACGTTTGCACTACCTTCTACTAATTTTATTTTATGATCACGTAACCACAATAGTGCAGCACGGTGGCACGGTGGTTAGCACTGTTGCCTCACAGCAAGAAGGTCCTGAGATTCCACCATCAGGCCGGGGTCTTTCTGTGAGGAGTTTGCATGTTCTCCCTGTGTTTGCGTGGGTTCTCTCCGGGTACTCCGGCTTCCTCCCACAGTCCAAAAACATGCAATTTGTGGGGACAGGTTAATTTAAAACTCTAAATTGCCCATAGGTGTGACTGTGAGTGCGTCTGGTTGTCTGTCTATGTGTGTTAGCCCTTCGACGACTGGCGACCTGTCCACGGTGTACCCCACCTCTCGCCCCAAGACAGCTGGGATAGGCTCCAGCACCCCCCGCGACCCTGAGAAGGATAAGCTGTGGCGAATGGATTGGTAACCACAATATACTGACACTTTGCATGTCTTGAACATAATTTTGTGAGTTTTCTTGTGAGAAGTATCTTGTTGCATGTCTTTGTAGCCTTTTGACTTGTTTTTCTAATCAGAAACTGCTTCTTCTTGGCCTTTTCAGTAATTCCCTGTCTGGCTTCTCTCCTGTCTGGATCCCAACAAAGAAACTTAACTGGAAATTTAATTAAAACTGTGCTTAATATTAATACCTAAGCTTTGTTTTGCTGCTGATTAAAGGTCGCGCGGTTGACTTTGCTTTGCTTTGCTTTTCGCTCATTGGTTGCCTGCGGCGAGTTCTTGGTCGCTGTCCGTGGTCCTGAAAGTAAACAGCATCGCCAGCGGGCCAAACGCGGTCTGGCGGGCCACAGTGGTCTCTGCGGGCCACGCCTTTTGAAGTCCAACAGTCATAACTCGACCAGCATGTAGTTTGGGTTTTCTAAGTAGCACATGCAGGAATTCAGATGTTAAAGTTCTGACTAAATGTGAGTCACGCACATCACGCTGCCCACTCAGTGCCTCACAAATTGACACAGCAGGGGACCGGACCTTGTACCTTCTGTAGCGTCTGAAAGGCGCAGGCGCAAATGTCAGAGTTTTCTGAGTAGTTTCTTTTTGGAAACAAAATCCCCCGCACGCACGCGACGCAAAGACGTGAGGAGGATGTTTTTTCTTCCACCACATCCCAGACTTTGAAAATTTGTCTCCTCCCCGCGCTGCATCGATGCACTTGTAGACTAAACAGCTGTCTCACTTTGCTATCTGCGTGTCTGACGAGGCGAGAACCCCGAAGGTACTGACACCTTCATCATCATCATCATCATCCTCCTCCTCCTCTTCCACCTCGTCGTGGTGCCGCAGCAGCCAAAGCGGTGAGTGCGTCCTGCAGCAGCAGCAGCAGCAACAACAGCAGCAGTAACGGCACCTGTCTATTTTTTTTTTTCCCAGGACGGGCTTTTTTTTTTTTTTTTTTTTTTGTCTTTTTTTGGGGGGGAAAAAAAGGGA